>CAHIKZ030002720.1:2500-70000 GCA_903632075.3 Acanthosepion pharaonis | reverse complement strand
ATTACAAGTTAAATCTATTTTAATCGTGTTCCATTATCCCTCCACATTTGCTATTTACTAATGTATCATTGAGTGTTTTTGGTGCACGCCAGCCTAGAAATATTGAGAAAGTGTTTGTTGAAACGGTTGCCCTAAGGAAAATAGTGACGTCCATTCTACTTAAGTATCTTTCTCTCTTACTCTATCTGTTTCTGTCTCTCTTTATATATATATATATATATATATATATATATATATATATATATATATATATATATATATATATATATATATATATATATATATAGAGAGAGAGAGAGAGAGAGAGAGTCAATAGGTAAGTGGTTGAGTGCTTAGGACGTTCACATTCTGACAATGAGTCACGGGTTTGATTTCTCAGCCTGATGTTATCGGATTGGAGGGATCGATCCCAGCGTGCGTCATCTTTGGAAAGTGCCTTAAAACCATACCACGAGTTGACCCGAGCTTCGTGAGCAAAAGTGGGTAGAGGTAGCCTTTGGGTTCCGTCGATAGCTGTGGAAGCAGGAAGTCACATCTCATCTTGGCTTGACCGTTCTGGCCTTGTTCTCACTGTTGCTCACACTAGATAACACGCTTTTCCCACAAAGTGGAACTAAGGTTTGCTCAGAATAGTCGCAGTATAAACTACAGGTAGGTTTTGTGTGTGTTAAATAAACACAAATGCGTCAGGGATATCGTCTGCAGTAAGTATCGGCTAGCCGCCTTAGTATACAGGTTTCCTCGAATACGAGTGGCCACATATACATACGTACATACATACATATATATATATATATATATATATATATATATATATATATATATATATATATATATATAAAAAATAATAAATCCGTTGGTATATAATAGAATGGATCTAGTAATATAAAATATCAAAAGCTGATCTACCAAAAGAGCTCACTATATATTATACAGGGTAAAGTAGACCAAATAACCAAAAACTACCTCATATGCGGTATAGACATATTTCAACCGACGAAAACTTCATCAGTCTTATTCCACCTTAGTAGGCAGACTGAGTTCGTACCGCAATTAGCAATTTAACTGTGACAGAATTCGAAAATTTGATACAGAATATATGAAATCCACTGATTGGGTACGATGAAAGACACCTGCCTGTAGTCAGGGGAGTTGGAAGTTATTAGGCTTAAAGGGAATAGGTTAAAATTGTGGTTTTATGAAAAATGTAGTGTTAATTTGAAACTGAGGAAATGTGTTTTTTTTTTAAATAAAGTTATATAGATAAAGTTAAGTTTAAAAAAATAGAAGTTCCTACTTAAAAAAAAACACTTCTCCAAAGATATTTTATACTTAAAAGTAAAATATATTTTATAAATTAAATATAAGTTATATTTTGAAACATTAATAAAATTAAGATTATATATTTTTAAAAAAATCTTATGATTAAAAAAAAAAACAAATAATAACTGAAAATATAGCCAAAGAAATATAAGTCGTTAAGGAACGAGAATTCTAAGGAGATATAATAGATTAAAATTTCCATAATATAAATTTTACTTTATTAGCTAGTTTATTTCTCTAACTCTTCAAATGTCGAACGCATAAATAATTCTAATTTTTAATCCATATTAATTATATCTTCTAATTGTCCCCTGTTTTCCCAATTCTATTAATCTTTATCCCTTATACTTCCTTACCTATGTTTTAAGTTGTTTTTTTTTATATAATTTTAGATTTTTATATAATATAAATATGTGCAGGCATCTGTCCTTCATATTGTATTCATAACATCCCAGTGAGTAGAGAATACTTTTTTAATATTATTTCTAGAAAAAGTTTGATTATAAGGCAGAGAATGCTTCTTGTTGCGAGAAACATTAAACTCTAAAAAATGATCTCGTTTTATAATTTCACTAAATGAAAAAAAAAATTGAAAAACATTCTATCGCTGACGAATATACGTTTCCTTTGTTTTCTTGACGAAGTCGTTACTTTTCAGCCATCTTTACAAAGTTTTGATTATGTTCATATTTTTTCTCTATGCCTTATTTGAGCTTTCAAACTACGTTGTGGTATGCAATCACTTCATGTAATTACGCTGTCCATTGAGCCGTAGTTAATGTGCGTTTTGTGCCTGTACTTAATTGGTTTCCATATTGATTTTTTCCTTCAGCTAGGCACAACTGTCCGCTTCAGTTCTTTAGACATTTTGAGGCTGATGAGTACTATGTCTAATGGCACTTATGGATTCATGCAGCCAATGGTATTTAGTGTCAGTCTTATTCTAGCCACGTTAACTGGAGTTTATGCTGTGAAAATTTTATTGCTTAGTCAAAAAACGCATTCTCTTATACGCAATTGAAACTTGTCTCTCGTAATTTCATCTTTTTAATGCAAGCATTTTGTCACTATTTCTATCAAACCTATTTTATTTTATGTTACACTGATTAAGAAACAGGAATGATAGATTGCAATTAATTTGGGGTTGCATTACTAAATTGTTTAGAATTCATGTACATTTTATGTTTAAGCATCATGATTTAACTTAGTCGTTATAAGACATACAGTGAAAGATGTCAAAGTCATCGAACAGATGGCAAATGTTTTTAATCAAATTTCCGTTTGAAATTTATTTGAATGAATTATAATATTTCATTTATTCATCTATATGTAAATAACTACCATAAAAAAAGATTTCTTTATATTTCGATAATTTTCATTACGTGCGGCTGATAACTGCACCGTCGACAACAAAATCTGAAAAAAACAGATATTATTTAATCATTTATGTGGTGTCTATGTATAATTTTTACTTTTAATGTTTTCGTTTTAATCTTGATTATTGTTAGTACGCATCTACTTGCAAAAGAATGAAGTATCAGGGATTTTTATATTCGTTAACATGAAGATTATTTACAGTTTTTACATTAGTCGGACTATTGTCTTCATTTTTGTCGCCATATTTGTCTCAACGTTTCGGCCGTTGTACGCTCCGGCCTTCTTCAGGTGGTTAGAATTTCGAACTGAACCCTTTATTTCGATCACTGGGGTAGACTGTTCTAGTTGCACGTGCCATGTTTAATGAATGTCAGTTATCAGTTATCTCCTGCTAATTTTTTCCTCTGAAAGTTCTCCACTGCCTTAACCAGGTATTGAACTCACCTTCTTTGGGTCCGTCACCGGATCTAACCAACGCCTTTATCCACTGTGCCATGTGTCCTTGAAGTTGGTTAGATCGAGTGACAGACCCAAAGAATGTGAGTTCAATACCCTGTTAAGGCAGTGGAGAACTTTCAGAGGGAAAAATTAGCAGGAGATAACTGACAACTGACATCCATCAAACATGGCACGTGCAACTAGAACAGTCTACCCCAGTGATCGAAATAAAGGGTTCAGTTCGAAATTCCAACCACCTGAAGAAGGCCGGAGCCTACAACCGCCGAAACGTTGTGACAAATATGGCGACAAAGATGAGGACAATAGTCCGACTGATGTAAATACTGTACATAATACCTCATCTCAAAAATATAGATAGAATCTGAAGATTATTTATTTAAAAATTTATTTAAGGATATATCTATTTGGTAAAGAGTGACAGAAATGTGAATATATTATTATTAAATCCTGGTTATGGAATTTTTCAGCAAGTAATGTCTCAAAGTTTTATGACAGTTGTTTATTTCTTTCGTAACATTTATTTTATATATGTAAGGATATTCAAAATTTTAGCAATTAAGAAGAATGAAAGATTACCATGAAGTAAACTTAGTCACAAGGTATATCACAAGAATTATTAACAAAAACACGTAGTCATTTAGATTGAAAATTTATTTTGTATGCTCATTAATCTGACGGCTGTTTTATGGCAGTCAATGCAATTTCAGTCAAGTGTAGATATGAGTGGCTTAAAAGAAACGTCCTGATATACAGCAGTATGGAAAATTGATTTGTGAATAAAGAAATCCATTTAGCAGAACCAAGAGACTGCACAAATTTCTCGCAAGCAAAATAACTCACGACGTTTGTAATCAATGATTTTCAGTCTATGCGAATAACTCCGGATTATTATTAAAATGCAAAAGTCGTTTTTTCATAGTTTTGTTCGCACTCATGTAAAACAGAATCGATCCATAGCGTGGAGCCGAAACTGACCAGGCGATGAAAATCTGTCAAAGGGATCTGTTGCCTGTTCATAAATTTGGGATATTAGATTATAATAAATCATGAATAAAGTTTTATTCTTATTAAAATCACATGAAAAAGAAAGCATTTCTTAAAATATTAATATACTTTCTTTCTTTAATAGGCATTTGTTATCTAGCTATGTAAGTAACTATCTATCTATCTATCTATCTATCTATATATATATATATATATATATATATATATATATATAAACAGTCACAAAAGAGCATACACACACGCAAGCACGCGCACACACAGACACACAAGTATATATATATATATATATATATATATATATATATATAAAAATGTAAATGTATTCATAAATTCAGTATTTAATATATATATATATAAATAGATTTATGCAGATATAAATATATATAGCTATAGATTTATGCAGATATAAATATATATAAATATAGTTTATATATATATATAAATATAGTTTTACATAAATATAGTTTATGTATATAGTTTTATATAAATATAGTATTTTAGATATTTATATAAATATATATATATAATAGTTATAGATATATAAATATATAAAATATATATATAACATAAATATATATATATATATACAGAATTTCAGTAGTTATATATATATTTGTATATATATATATATATATATATATACATATTTGTTCATTAATTCATTAGATTTAATATACACACTATTAACTCTGTATCCCCACATAGTTTTAACGTACACTGAGAAAAGTTTACATTTCTACTAAACTATATCAACTGATCTGTAGTTTTTAATTTTTATTTGATCATTAATTATGCATGTAATTAGTTAATAATAAAATATTACATATATTTTGCAATTATAACCAATTATATATCAAGTCTTCCTGCAATGGTAAAACCAAAAACGACTGCCCAATTAAAGTGTAAGTATATTTAAAAATCTCAGATATAAGTTAACCTTCTTCCCTAAAAATATATTAAGGTTAAAAAATGATAAAGAGGGATTTCTGCTGGGACTTGGAGACAGAGTTTTCCGCACCGAACATGACAACTTGTAATTATCGAAATTACTTGACAAGTGTCTACTATGTGACAAATACTCGAATGTTAGGACTTAGTCAAGGAAGTGATAGTATTTGAATGTCGCATTAAGTCCTTTTATCGAAGTGAAATTGCCATTAATCAGATTAGCATTGCTATTGAATTCTTTGCATATTTTTTTCTTTATGATATAAAATATAAGCTGTACACTAGGTCCTCAGTTGAGAAATGATCAGAATATTATATTCTGTGGAAAACTAAGACATTTTTACTCTACTAATTGGATTATACTTAAGCCTATTTCACTTTGACAGATATACATACAAAAAGAAAATACAAACAAATTTCAAACTTGATCGATTTGAACAAGAACTCTAGCGTCGCAGACACGCTGTCTTCAAAACATATTCAACTGATAATAAAGAGCATCATTTTTTTTTAAATCATTGTTCTGTCTACACATATTTCGTTTTAGTATTTGCGTATGTATGGGGGAAAATTTTGCGCCAAGAAGATGAAAATTTGAAATTGTCGAAAGTGCTTGGAGAGTGTCTTCCATCTAACAACAACTCGAATACAAGGATCTTATTATTCAAGGAATTCATTGTGAGTTAATGACTCCTTAAATCTTGTTAGAGAAATGATTTCGACATTAATCACATTAAAATTGCTATTTAATCCTTTTTATTAATTTGTTTTTTTTATGATATACACTATATGCTGCAGCCTCTAATATATCTCATCTTCGGGACCTCCTCTGATTTAATTCCACCTGATACAATATCTACTGATTGTCACATGACCTTCTTGCTTCTAAACTTGCGTCTATTCTCGTAAACGCGTCGTTTCAAAATGTACCATATGTTTCATATTCCGAGACCACAGAAACCTATCTGTTGCAAGTATTCCGAAGTTATATGTGCTGTATGCAAGGGAGCATTTTTCTTACATAAATATGACGGTCTTCCTAAACGTGATCGTTTGCATTTTCATTCGCGGCATAGTACATTACCGGACCATTTACGCACCTTCGTAGGAGCTGCAACAACCTTTTCACAGTGTGGTGATGTCTTCCAATCATTTTGGATATTTCTAATGTTGATTAGCATTTTGCCAGTTCAAATGTTATAACAGACTTCTCAGAAGCGGTTAAGCCACAAACGCGACACGTAATTGCAAGATTATGATGACACTCGTTAATTCTTTGGAACAATGAATTGTTGTGTTACTCATGCAAATGACTGGGATTTGTTTGCACTTGCCAAAACCCAGCACGTGCATATAACAACTGCCATCATTCTGTGAAATGTTCGTTAACTTCCAATGTGTGGTTGTCGGACGAAATGGAAAATTGTAACATCGTTAATAATTCGTTACACAGTTTATATGTTTATGTTTGTGTGTACGTGTATATGTATATATTTGTGTTTATCTATATGTATGTATATATGTATGTTTTTATGTATGTACATATGCATATGCACATATATATGTGTATATATGTATGCTTATATATATATATGTGTATATATATATATATATATATATATATATATATATATATATATATAATTTATTTAATATTATTAAATAATTATTACTTTTTATTATTCTACAATTAAGAATATAATGAAGTATTAAATCATTTAATGCTGAATCTGACCTCCTTTACTTCCTCTTCTTTTTCTCTCCCGCCTCTTAATTGTGTAAACTCACCAGAAATAATAAATTGTTAACTCTGCTACTTTTGCATGGTTTCTTTTAAATTGTTCACCTTTTCTTCTATTTTTCTTTCTCGCTCTCTATTTTCCTTATTTACTTTTCCCATTTATTTCTTTTTTTCTGTTGCGCTGTTTCATTCTTACGGTTTTGTCTGTTATATTTTTTAATGTATTATTTTTGAATTGTCTGTTCGATTTTATTTATAAAATTATCGGTCTGAAGAGGTAGGTAAACATTATCTTTAGAAGTAAATTTATTATCAACTTTAATGTGATTTTAATTTATTTTTTACTAAGAATATATATATATATATATATATATATATATATATATATATATGATGCCTCCATGTCATCGTGTATAGCCATCGCCTCATACATAAAATTTCCTGCTATAGAATATTTTTAACTAACCACTATCTTGTAATTTTTGCCCCAAGTACGAAGTGCAAAGAATGCATTTGCATCAGCAAAACCTTCCAGCAATTTTGAAACTGTTCACGAACATTGCAGTTTCTAACAATAACATCGTTGAGCATCAAAATTCCTTGTCCGTCAGGAAGTACAAATCTATATCATAATTGTTGCTAGTGATATGCATATGTTTTATCTAATTATTTCCTTTCCTAGTTGAATAAGTTAAAGAATATTTAGGCCACAGTTTGTGACATATGTTGAAATGGCTGTGGAATCCGCAGTTATATTCATCCACCTATTTCAGAGGTATCATTTTAAATCTTGCAATTTATCTAACTACCCTCCTTCCTATAAAAGTCTGATCGAAAACCGAGTTATTCCTTGTTAACCAGGCAATATGGAGTGTAGTATTGGGATATGTGATAAATATATTGACCTGAAATTATATTTAAAAGAGAAAAAGACGTTGCCCTTGCTCCGTCACATTCTCTGAGCAACAGAAAAATGTACACACCTAAAAATAATGAAATGATTTTATTCTTCAAGCCAGTAGTTTCGACATTTTTTGACATTATCAGGAATGTTAACAGTCGCGTAATGATTGATGTCTTATAGCCTAGCATTTGGATGAATCGTTTGATAACAATTTTAAGTTTACTATTTCTAAAATTTCTCTCCTAGACTTCTTGAATATTTACCTAAATAGACACAGGCAATAAATGAATTCATATTTACAATATTACTTTCTTTACATACGAGATGATCTACAAGGCTATGAAGCATTTTTACAGCGATTGAAAAGCAAAGTTTATGGGTTTTAACACTTCCGATATTGGGCAAGGAACCGTTTATAACCTCATTTATGAAGAGTGTACCATTTCATAGACATTTACAATCCTTTAAAAAGATTATATTCGATATTCGAAAATATACATTTTAAGATTCTTTGGGTCACCCTTCGAAAAACTTCACATTGATTCTGAATCCCAAATATTAAAATGAATGTGTTTTATTATAATTCTTCATGTGGCTCCGTTAGTAAATTACGTCATTATTTAAAACTTCCTTACGCCTTTTGATTACGCCAGGATAATAGCAGACCATTCCGTTTTGACTGCAAAGAAAGACGTAAACAGTTGATGCCTCACTGTCGTGGTAGATATCACGGAGAAAATAAAAGCCTGTTAAAGAAACACAAGAAACACAAGAAAGAAAGAAAGAAAGAAAGAAAGAAAAAAAGAAGAGATGAATAAATAAATAAATAAATAAAGAAAGAAAGAAAGAAAGTAAGAATGAAAGAAAGAGAGAACGACAGAAAGGAAGAAGGAATTAAGGGAGGAAGAGAGAAAGACAGAAAGAAAGAAGAAAGGAAGGGAAAAAGAGAGAAAGACAGAGAGAAAGAAAGAAAGAAAGAAAGAAAGAAAGAAAGAAAGAAAGAAAGAAAGAAAGAAAGGGAGAAAGAAAGAAGGAAGGGAGAAAGAATGCATACACAAAAATCTAGAAATGCTGTCTGCTGTTAAATGTCAGCTTCAGTGTAATGGAAAGAAAGAAAACAAACGAGGAAATGAGAGAAACTTTAACAGCCTGATGGACATAATAGTTTCGTTTGTTTATAGATTTTTGTATCTAATGCTCATATATCGATTTCAATATTATTCAAGGTTCACTGATAATTATACTTCATTAATAAAACATAGTAACAAGGATACAAGACATTAATTGGCAACAACAATAATGACACAATAGCTTCCCAAGTTCGGTTAAATTAATGTAAAACATTCAAAGATTCAATAGAAGAATTTCCAGTTAACAGTCGTCAAAATATCATGGAACATATTCAATCATTAAATTAATCGCTCCTATTATGAAAATTAACCATAAAAATATGGACATTTTTAAGTTTCCTACTGGTATTATTTAAACGAAGGGAAAGTCATTCTATAGGATTTTATAGCAATAAGGACGTATGTGGTGGATATGGATTTGGTGTAGAAAATGTAATTCAAACAGAAGCGTTTATAGTAACAATTAAAATGATTAGAGAAATGTCTTCCTTGCTTTTCCTTGTTTTGATGCAATAGATTTATTCCCTTGTTAAAAAAAGATTATAATTTTAACTGGGGTGTTTTCAAAGAAATCATATTTAATATTTATGCTGCAGACATTCATTAAAATATATTCATGATGACTGCGTCTGGCCAAAGAATTTGTTGATATTAAGGGTTAAGATAAATAATTATATCTCGAACCCCCATCCGATTTTTTCAAAGATATATATAAACATGTATGAATTTTTCCGAATAGCATTGATTGTGACGAACATCCATGAAGCTCTTCCGAAAACGCTGTCAAGGAAGGAGTTAATTGTTTTCAGCCAATTAACCTGAACATTTTTATTGATTTCGGATTTCAATCGTTTCAGGTTTAAACATCTTAATTAACGTCATTCGAAAAACTTCAAACGCGCAAAGCATCTTGATGTCTTTTTATTATTTGCGTATTTTAATGAACACTGCAAATTCTACACGACTAGCAGTAATTCCCAATCAATGAGATTTTAAATGTCTTTTTTTATTTTATTTTTAAACTGGTCACACGAGATTTCTGTGTCTCATTTAAAATTCTCAATAAAATCTTCTGTGCAAGTCACGTTAAAACAAACCTACCGCTCCAAACATCAGTATCGCTATCGATATTTTAGCGGCCATAGCAACCATGCAATTCTTTTTAAAATACGAATATTTTTAGCTTACTCTCAGTAGCATGTTAGTCAACAAAAATCTATATTGTACTTATGTATATTTTCACAATTCTTTCAATTCGCTGGATATAAAGCTACAGCAAGTCTTCTCACAATTACCGCAAGTTTAGTTATTTAGTGGAGGGTAAAAATTACATGTGAACAATTGATTTGATGTTCTTGTAAACACTTGAAATGTTCTCCATATTACGTGTTGTGTTTGCGCATTCCAATAAATTATCTTAATTATATTAATCTTCAAATGCCAGAAATGATCAACAGTGCTTCAGATTTACAAAACGGAATTATATGAACAGATCTGATTCTTCGTCGGTTTTTGTCATATTAATTGCTTTTAAAAGATCCTTAGTACTGTGACCATACTTCCGATAATATAGTGCTTCCTTATTTATAAGACCAGAATTCAAATTACGTACTTTGAATTTAGTTGGCTTCGTATTATACTTTGACATTTTTTATACTTGTGCTATAAGAAATCTTATCTCCAAATAAATTATATTATCGTAGACGTATTTGAAATGATCGAGTAAAACTACAGTGAAATTTTAAAAGCAGTGACAGAATATAATATAATAATTTCTGGAGAGAGTAACCATATCTTAAAAGAAAATTAATAACATAAATCTCCAAGAATCAGAATTGACAAGGTCTGCAATAAAAAGAAAAAAGACCAGGGTAAAGAATCAAATCAATCAAGCTATTGTTTATATGCAAGGCAAATTAACAGTAATATGACAAAAATATCACAAAACAAAGGCAAGTTCGGACAAGCGAATGTAGCGTTCTGACTTCAAGACAAGGCAGATCGGGACTGAATCACATTGAAATTTTAAGAAAAAATCATGCATTATATATGTTTCGTCGTTGTATTCTGACACCTCCCACTTGACAACTAACATGGGAAATGTATTCTGATATTCTTTCTCATAGAATGAGTAATGAATAAACAGTATTTTTTCGTCTTAATTCGCCTCATGCTTGCTCTCTTCAAGACGCAGCATTTTAGGGAATAATAATGGACCAAATATTATTCCTGATTCCTTACAAATGCCGGAGAATGTACGCAGAAGCAGGTGAATATATTTTATTTATTTTCTTTTAACTCAGTGGAAACTGAGTAGAAAGGGACATCAACTGAAAATCCTCTACATTATATACTGCGCTTTTAGTTAACATTGGCTCGAATTTTGCTTCCTTGGCACAAGGTGTACATTATGACTGTTGATTTGGCAGTTTCATTTATATTAACATAGGAGAATATACTTGTGTACTTTTGGGTTATTATTAAGAGTATAATTACAACTAAATTTACTACTGTTACTTCTATTATTACAGCTACTCAAGCATATTTTGATAACGACGAAAACACAAGTAATAATGATAGCAATAATAACAATATTATATTATACATGAGATAATAATAATAATAATAATTATAATAATAATAATAATAATAATAATAATAATAATAATAATAATCACCTATTCTACATGGATGATATGAAACTCTTTGCGAAGACGGCAATGCGCTTCCCCAATACGGTAAAATGTTTCACTGATGACATCGATATGTCTCTTGGATTAGATGAATATGCAAAAGTGACACTGAAGAAAGGTAGAATTACAGAAACACATTTAGAATATTTACATTTGGTCAGAAAGATTAAGGAACAAAAAGACGCCTATACATACTCTAGGAATCTGTGAATGAGATGAAATACAGCAAATGAAGGATAAAATGAAAAAGAATACTGCAGGCGTGTGCGTTTGGCGTTAAATACCGAATTGAATTCACAAAAGAGAATATCAGCCATAACGACTTTGGCCCTCCTTGTGGTGAAATACAGCTTCAACATCCTTAATTAGGCCAGATCTGACATTGAGCAAATGGATATAAAAACAAGAAAGCTTCTCACTTGACACCGCATGCATCATACTAGTCTGTATGAGCCCAGATCCGAAGGAGGCGGAGGATTATTTCAACTGGAACTGTATCACAAGACCACAGAAATTGGTCTTCAACGATAACTGGAAACAACAGAAGACAGGATGATTATCTGTGTCCGAGAACATAAAATAAATAAAGAATATCTTAAGTAATAAAGGAAGGCAACAAATTCAAAATGAAATTTCAACTTAGTGCATGTAAACCATGATACACATATTGCGGCGGCGAAGAACATAAAAAAGAAAGGAAAAGCAAATCCAATGTACCAAATGCAGAACCGATGGCAAGATAAGCCTCTTCATGGAAAATAATCTTCCCGTACCAAACAATCTGATATAGACAAACTACGTACACATCAGCTGTTACATAGTGCAGGCTTAAAAGCTAAAAAAACGCATCGTATATTTTTACCGCATAGGACTAATGCTTCTTAACTAGAAATTACCAAGCACATATACTGAAAAATTATGTTCTTCCCAAATGCATATTCTGTGAGAGATGTCTAGAATCAATTGACCATCTTGTATCAGGTTACTTTGTGTTAGCACCAATTGAATAGGAAACATGTCATGTTATAATGGACAAATATTTGCAATTGGAAGTCTGCAAATTTACAAGAAAGAAATCTGGTATGAATATCAATCAAACCCGATTACAGAGATAGGACCTGCAACAGTTTTATGAGACTTTACAATACACACAGACATAACAATTAAAGCTAATCACCCTGACATCGTGATCAAAGACAACATAAATAGAATGGGCTTTCTTATTGGCATGGCTGTCCCGGCAGACTGTAATGTATCTTTGAAGATCTTCAAATAACTAACCAAATGCAAGAATCTTGAAATGGAAATCTCATAAATGTAACACATGATAACCTCAATAATTCCACTTGGATTTGTAGCTTCCAGATTAATTGGAAAAGGTAGAGATGGGCTTAATGAAGAAATTTCTGCCTTAAGAAATACAAACTATTGTAAACACAATGAGACATCACATATTACGAAGAACTTCAATTGTGTAAAATATGGGTGATCCTGATTTTTTTTTTTTTACAAAAATGATGAATGAAAAATTACATGTAACCATTTCTGATCTTAGATCTATGGTTCAGACTCGGAAGGGAATGAGTATAAAATAAAAATTAAAAGAAATATTTGTGCTATCCCAAAATTCAGATTCTGTGATAAATGTCCTGAAACAATTGACCGTCTTGAATAAGTTTGCACAGTATTGTCACCCATTGAATGTAAAATTTGGTATGACACATCGGGCCAATACATGCACTCGAAAATTTACAGCACTTAAAGAAACGTAACTGCAAGTAATTGATATAAAACCGACCCAGACACGGTTACGGAGATAGGACCGGTAATAATTTTATGGGACTGATCAATACACAGAGAGAGGACAACCAGAGCTTATCGCCCACGCATCGGGATTAGAGAACGCAAATACAAACTGTATCTTCTTATTGACATGGCTGTCCCTGTAGACTGCAATGCTATTTTGAAGATCTCCAGGAAAAATATCAAAATACAAAGACATTCAAATCGCAATCTCAGAAATGTCTCTCATGAGGCTATCAACAATTTCATTTGTATTGAGTGTCGTATTGAGTGTGAAATATTCAAAAAGTCTCACTAAAGGGATTCCTAGTAGACCAAGCCATAAAGGTATACAAACAATTGTTCTCACAAGTAGAGCCCTTATCTTACGAAGAGCTTTATCTATGTAAAATATGCGCACTTTTTTTCCAAAAGTGAAAAAAATACGATGATGGCATTTCTGATCTGTTCGGCACACGGAATTAAATGAATATACACCAGAAATCAAAGGAAATAAAAAAAAATAATAATATTAATTTTTTGACGTAAAGTGGCGTTTAATGATTAAGTATAGCTCAAGACATCAATGTTAAAAAGAAATAGTATTTAATTTCAACCGCAAATAAATATTTATCAAGAACAAAGAAGTAAAAGTCAATTAATGGCATTCAACAATTTTTAGTGAATACCTTATTAGTATCGCGACTCGGCTTAACGTACTGTATATCCTAAATCAACACCCAATAATTCTCACCAATTCAACTCTATAGTTCCATTCAATAGTCACTCAATAATCACTGCAGTTAATAACCTGATATTGCTATTAATATACCTGGCAGAAAACATATAATCATCCAGGAACCTCCCGTGTGGGTACTTAGCCATTTCCTCCTATATGACAGTAATAAAATGATCTCACAAAAAGAATTTGACAAAATTGCAAAAATCTCAAGACCTGTACTTAGAAATCGCAAGAGCGCAGCATATAAACTGTTGTGTTAGGATCCACCTAATTTGCATAGTGGAGTACCGACCATATAAATATGGTTGGTACCGGGAAGAGAGGAAGGAATCAAGAGATTCAACCAGAGACTCTGCCCGACTGCGACTCAGTCAACACATTCTCCAGGAACGGTCTTACCAGGAATATACAAAAGACTATATGTAAATATTGTTTACACTTTCTTGTTTCAATACATTTTGTTCTAAGTACATTTTGTGTTGCATTATTATTCCATGCATTAGTCAAGTTTCAACACAAACAAAACTAATACACTGGTAATAATAAAAGAACTAAAAATGTTTGAAATGATACATATATTAATAAATTAATTGGAAACACATTACAGGGTATAAAATATATTCCCATGAGCACTATTCACATACACAGAAAGACAACGTAAAGGATGATATCACATTGTATGAAAGAATAAAGTATGAATATAATAATAATAATAATAATAATAATAATAAACTCCGGAAAAATGCCGTAAATGGCCCACTTGGGTAGTAACATACCTGCTCCCAGAAACAGAAGAGTCACCGAACACCAATAACTATAGTCGCATCACCTGACTAAAAACAATGTATAAGATCCTCTTTACAGCCATAACATAGAGTACATACAACTTCCTCGAGAAAAAAAAATGTACAAATAGTAGAACAGAAGTGAGGTAAAACAGGAAGTTACAGATGCAAGTACCAAGTATAAATAAAACAATATTGGATGAGGTGAAAACAAGGAAAATAAACTCATCGATAGGATGGATTGACTAGAGAAAGACGTTCGACAGTGCACCCGACTAATGAATAAAATTATACAGATTATCCGTCATAACGGTCAAATTCATAAGGGAGAGGCTGAAAAACAGGAAAACCTCACTAAACCTAAACCATACAAATGTATCATTATCATCCAATCGACAACAAAGTGGAATATCCAAGGGGATTTATTGTCACTATTACTATTCTGTCTTTCATTAACCCCACATAGCTGACAACCGAACAAGAGTAGTTAAGAATGAAGTCACAGAATGACAAACTGATTCACCTATTCTATACTGATGATGTTAAAACCTTTGCTAAGGAGGGCAACTAGTAGAAAAACCTACTCACCATTGATGCGAAGACATTAGGATGGTATTTGGAATAATGATAAACGTGCCAAAGGAAAAATACAGATGTAGACCTTGATATCAACAACATGATTATGCAAATATAACAAAATATTATATATAAATACGTAGTATATATCGAAAGATAGGGAATACAACATTCAGTTATGAAGGGAATAATCCGAAAAACAATATTATAGATGAGTTCGTTTGATATTGGAAAGCGACATTAATGAGGCCATTAAAATAAAGGCTATCAACACCTTAGCTATGCCTGTAATAATGCAACATACAGCGTCAACATTATTACACATAGGTTGAATCACATTAAAAGATGGAAGGCCAGAGAAATTCTTATGCAAATGAACATGCACTACACGAAATGAGATGTTAATAGGCTATACGTACCAAGAGCTTTAGGAGGTCAAGGGCTAATTCAACATAAACTAAATCTAAAACAACTATTGAATTAGAAGTATACCTCACAAAAACAAATGGTCCTCTCCAACAAATAGTAAAACTCAAAACCATCCATCAAATAAACAGCTTCATGTAGCTAGCAAACCTACAAACAAAATCGAAGTAAATACATTATACGCCAAACGGTTAAAACAGAAAGCAAAACAAAGTGGCTGAATGAATTTACAAAAGAAAGACTGGGATTAGAATGCGTTGCATGAAAAATACCTAAATGAGCGAAAGAAACAAATCTGAAAGAACAGAAAACGCACCAGTGGCTGAGGAACACCGGGTTCAAAGCATAGAAATTGCAGCTCAGGACCAAAATCTAGCAACCAAATCCTATCACTGTCATAAAATCAAGGCTGAAACTAACCCGAAATGCAAGATCTGCGGGAAATATGATGAAACTGTCAACCATATTTTGTCAAGATGTCCGTAACTAGCAATACTTTAATATAATCACATGCATAACAAGATAGCGATATATGATTACTGGAATATATGCAAGAAGCACAAAATCGAATCCACTGAGACAAGGTATGTGTACAAACGAGGCACAGTTACACCAACTAACTATCCTCTGCGATATGACAATTCAAACTGGCAGGGAAATGAAAAAAAAACATAAAAAAAAACAAATTCAGGAAGTGCATGCTTATTGACATAGAAGTGCCACCTGAGAGAAAAGCCTCCATGGAAACTCTTGAGAAATTGTCCATATAAACGACTTAGAGTTTCAGATTAACTGGATGTGGCGTTAGCTTGGAAAATATATATATTTTTTTCAATTGTTCAGTGGCAAATGTCATGATGCTATTTCTAACATTAGGTCTCTCGGCAGGAATCGGAAAGATAAGAGTAAATACCAGAAATCAGAGAAAATACTACTACTAGTATTACTACTACTACTAGTATTACTACTACTAATAATAATAATACAATTATATCATCATAATATTGACTTCTGAAATGAAAAGTGTATTAGGACTAAAACAATTTGATTCAATATTAAGAGAATTAATGCGTTGCAATAAGATACACCATTCAAAAGTGGATGTTGATTGATATTGTCTTTATTCATTTATACTTGGTGTCACTCGGAAATTAACAATGAAAGTGTACAGCAGTCTCCAGGTGGACCAAAAAAAAATGAAACAAAAACTATACACGTACCACATATTACTCAGCAAACAAAAACGCCGTGAAAGCTTTGAATTTTCCTACAAAGCAATCATTATTAGTTTGAATATATTTCCGGTGCACAGTTGACAGCGGTCTACACCGAATTTGAGGTCACGACAAAAATAAAACTAAAGACAAAATGTTTTTTCCTATTTATAATGAAAATAATAATTCTATAAAGTAACTCAGGATCACCGGAAAAGTAATAAAAATACGCAAAGATAAACTACGTTAAATAAATAAAAGAAAATACTAAATTTTATTTGAAAAACTATTGAACCAAATGACGTCATAGGATCAATATGTACTCCGAAGTAATCAAGCGGCTTTATATAAACTCCAAACTTGCCAATGTTTGGTGAATGTAGCGCGAAAACAGACATGGAGACATTTTTAACTAGGACCCAAAGCAATTTAACATGAGGCCACCATTACACACACACACACACATACACGCGCGCGCACAGAAACACACACACACACACACACACACACACACACACACACACACACACACATATATATATATATATATTTATTATAATTATTTTAAAAAACAATGATTCCTTCGCTACATAAGTGTTCTCATGTTTCATAAACGAGAGCCGAAAACCTCAATATAATTATTAAAATTAAATTGATTTAAAGTAGCAAGTCCTGTTTCATGCTTAAGCGAAAATTCAGGAACAACCATTCTTGAAATTTACGCATTTTTATGAGCAGTTTCATTTGTAAAATTAATTACTATGGAAACGGCTGGGGCGACCATTTTGGTAAGGGCTCTAAGAGATAATTTTTTATCCAGATATCAGTCACCTTAGGAAAGAAGTCAAGCTGAGGTAGGGTGGGGGCATCCATTTCAAAGCAATTGATGGCATTCAGGTGCGTACATCGTCTGGTCAGTCACAGCGAAAGATTACTTTTGGCACCATAATATGTCGTTAAATGTCTAGAGAATTTTGTTTTATTTAATTTATTTATCCTTTCTTATAATTATACTGAGGTCAGATTGTTCCGAGAATGAGCTTGTTAAATGTCCAATTAGTAGATTTTAATGCCACTCTTCCATTTTGTCTGTTATTTCGGAGGATCTTGTTCAAATTCTGTAAGTTCCATGTGAGATGTCATTATTCTTTACACAGGCTTACGTGGTTTTGATGTAGGGTGGTTAAATTCTTAGACAATGACGTCTAAGCCATAGTCCCTGCATTAGAACATTTTCAGTGTATGAACAAGTCTGCGGTGCAGAGTAGAATGATTCATATCGGGGATTTTTCCTTTTTCAGATACAATATCTTACTTCATTTTCGTCAACATGTCTGGAACTTAGTCGTAAACCTTCGTGATTTAATTATCGACCGAAATTGATTTCCTTTTCTTTTACATCATTTTTATTTCATGTGTGTGTAAAATGAATTTCTTTTTTTTGTGTGTGTGTGTGTTTTACATTATGGTGTTTGTATGTCTCTGGTGATTTTTATGTTTTTCATCTATTGATATGTGTAATAATTCCTCTTTTATATACTTAACATTACTTAATATAATCTGTATATACAGCTTCTTTGTCTAGCCCTGTTTTCCATATCACGTTGAAATGCTCATTCTCGTACGATATTCAAACTTAAGTAATGTCGACTCTGGTTAATACCTAGATTGGATGACCCTTTGGAAAGTCGAATCTTTGTAAGCTTGGATGTACGTGTGGTGATAACGTATAACGCCTCGGAATTGCAAGTCGAGTAGACGGGTGCCAATTCCAGTTTGATTCGTTTTTTTTTTGTTATGAGCAAATACATGTTCTCTGCTATCTATGGGTTAAGTAGTAGTCCTCGCATCACTAGATTCTGATCATCTCCAGGGAGCCGGGCTGATATTACTGCTGACTGTGCGAGAAATCATTTCATCGCCAGATTAAATCAGGTTAGTTAGCCTTAATTTGTTTTATTTTTCGACTTTTGTATGAGCTTAATTACTTTACCATTTTCAACTGATTTATTTCTCTAAATTCATGCTTTATTGATAATGTTTACTTCCCACTCCCAAGTCTCGTTATTCTTGCTCTGCTATTGCTTTTTCGGTCGATCAGGAATTTACGTTTTATATCATCTTCTGGCGCCACGCCTATGCTTTTTCCTGATGAGTTTCTTTATTGTCATTATTATTGAAGTTGCACCGGAATATATGGCTCTAATTACTATCGGTAGTAAAGAATTTATGTCAATAGAAAACAAGTGAAATAATGTAAGAAAATATAGTGCCGAACAGAACTCGTACAACGTTTTACTAAGATATAATACTCTATTTTAAGTCCAGCTTAATGTTTTCATCTAAATTCTCCCCTATACTCATTATTCAATGGCAGCTATGATACTTAATGGTGATTTGCATTCGTTTCCCGCCACTGTGGTGCCTATGTGACTATTTTGCATCACCATTGCCATTCATCGAAGAAGGCTGTCGTGTATAGCGATAATAGCCAATTAAAATGCGCATTTTCACGCGTAAAAGCATGGTGATGATGAAAGGCCGAACTGTCCGTTATTAAGCCATGTTTTTCCGCATTGACTTGCCAGACAAGGCGAACGTTGTAATGGATCAAATGATATTTTGCAAATGCTATATATGATGTTAGTGTTGTTACTTTACTCAGTAATGTTTTAGGAAGGAACAGATTACGTCTTGAAACTTGTATTTTTCTGTGTTAATGCACATTATTTGTGAAAAATATGAACATATTTTCAAAAATAATCTAGAAGATGAGTTGTTGTCTAACAATGACCTCATGTTAAATTTGCATGTTTTAATACTGATGATGAAAAAAAAAAACATTCATTTTTACTCGTTCACCCAAATCAAGACAATAAAGAGATTATGGGTAACTGCTTGTGAAAAAATTGGAAAAAAATATTAAGGAGGGATATCATTAAAAGAAAAAAAAAATATTAAGAAGACATATAACGATTGACATTTTTGAAGATCAGGGTTGAGTGGAAAACCAGAGGCCAGAAACGATATCCACATGCAATAAATTTAATAGAAAAAATCGTTAAGATATAATATACGCTTACATGTAGGAAATCCAAGTATAAAATGATGAGACATAAATGCCAACTGGTACAGTGCTTAAATTCGTCAAGTCGGAGTCTTCAAGTACATCAGAAAAAATTACCAAGAAAATATTAAGTAAAAAAGCACAGGAGAGCTGTATTGTAGTGGTGGGAATGAGATTTAAGATGGAATACAAGATCAGTACAGATAATATGACAGATTCATCTTTGTAGTTTTTTTAATAATAAAATACGTAGCCGAAGCACCATATTTGATTTGACGGCAATATTCAATATGTAGACCAATGGTAGATATATGATGAGTAAAGTTGTTTAGCAAGTGCCAGTGAACCTATTTTCCCAGGGGCAGACTAAACGATTGATTCGATTTTATCTTTCCACTTCATGTTAGCGAAACATGTTAACCCAAGAAGTTGAAATGGATTACGCTCAAAATATTAAAATTGTAAGGTAAATCCCAAATAAAAGCTAAGAAATTCATTATATTTCAACCAATATTGATATAGTTGTCGACTTCTGAGTTTCTAAAATCTAAAAGGTCTCTTCATTACTGCCCAGAAAGTGCTTAAAAGGAATGTTTCTATTTTTTTTTTCATTTTCATCTTCAAATATTTTATACGTAAAGGATAACTATGAAATTATTCAGTGTAAACAAAAAAACTCAGTAGCAGTTTGCATGGAACACAGGAATCACCTATAGACTACCTCTCTTTCTTTAACATGGTATTTTTTCGACTGTGTTCGATTGGTTCGTTTGTCTGCAACTCAAATAATTTAAAATTATTAGTCTTTTTTATATATTATTGCTATGTATTGAATGTATCTAAAACGTAAATTTAGCAGAATTTCTATTTTATCACATTTCCAATAGTCTTGTATGTTATCTCCTTTCATTTATTTATATGAATAAATATGATTATTATGAGAAGCCATTAATTTCCAACATATATTCTCACCTCAGATGATTTACTCACAATCTTTTGGTACTGGGTAATCCTATGGAAAGTTTAAAAGTCTAAGACATAGAGCGTATATGTATTCTGAAACTTTGATACATGTAGCACTATTGCTATGAGAATGAAAATCAGTGCCAGACAATCCTGCCTATCGCGCACACTTCATCCCCGCTTTATTATTATCCCAGACCAGAATGTTCGTTATCTTTTATTTGGTTTATTGTAACACAGGATGGCTTCAAAAACGAAAGACACTATAATCGGGATTGATGAATGTTTACGTAGTTGGAAAATATTTGATGTAATTTTGTTGTTGTTTTCAGTAGCCAACCATCCTAACTTTAATTTCATCTAAGTTTATAGGTACCCTGATAAGACTATAATCCGAGTGAACTTGTACAACGTAATTGTCTTATATCGATTCTCTTAACTAGAACACTGTGTACGTAGCTAAAACGCACCAACCAATCCGAGCTACGCCTATTAATCCAAGTCCACACTACTTCCCGAGTGTATTCATTACGATACTTAGCGAAAAGATCGAGCTTGTCGGTAAAGTCCCGAAATAGCTTCATATCCAGGTTGTTATTACCAGATCTTTTTTCTATAGATTCCATATCCGGGTCAATAATGACATTTAAATCGCCCGTTAAAACTACCTGAAAAAATGTCTTCAGTAACGGCTCGAACCACCAAAAAATAAAAAGAAAAAAGTAACAAGGCCTATCCGAATGGTAATTTGGCGCATATGCCACTATCAAACGAAGAGACATATCCTTTATGGTGACATCCAGAACTGAAAGCCTACCCACTGGGTCTGCGAATAGCACAGGGCGCATTAACATACTTCCTAACCCGCCAGGAAAGAGAGTCCTTCAAATCATGCTGAATAGAGGACAAACCTCGCCGGTAGAATGCATTCATAGCCGCGAGTTAAAAACTGGGTTTCTTTTGCAAAACATACATCCACCCCGAGGCGTTGAGGATCGCGAGTGAAATTGGCCCTGTGACACTCAAACCTTGGCCCTGACACATTCCAACAAACTAACCATAATGTCATTCTCAGTCCGATTAGTACTGGGGATCTGCATTAAAGATGTCCGGGTGGGGACAGCGAAGGCCTGGCTCATTGAACCATGACGGAATTCACTCTTGATGGGGGAATGGTCACTTTAGGGCTCTATAAATGCAGGGATGAACAAAAAACGGGAAACATCCTGAAGAAAATTTATTTAACTGATTGACATTTTCGTCATTAAATAAAACCATCAAGAGGAACATGGGTAATATATCGTTTGCTTCTTGTAACGTAGCGCAAATCTTTTGAGATCTCTGTCTAGACCTTACTACGCTCAATATCCTTTTTGATCTCGGGAAAATTTTATTGGCTTCAACATCTGTTCTGTTTAGAAGAATTTTCAAGTTTTTATATTTCGTTGAGAGTGTGATTGTTTTATCTGCTTGCTCAGGTGTCACTGGGGACACGTCCTCACCGGTATTATATGGGGGAGTAGATGTTTTTATGTGTGTTGTTGCTAAGGGGCTGCGTTTTATTGTCTCTTACTAAATTGTTGGCTGAGGTCATGGGTATATATGAAGGGAATGGATTGGGATTGGATACAGTAGAGTTAGTTTTTTGTTGGATATTTTGTATTTGTGACATTTTTCAGGGAGGTCATTTTGGTTGGATGGGAGTAAATGATTTGCTCATGCGGTGGAGCAATGATCTACATTTTCAATGATGGCGAGGATAGTGCCGTCGATGAAAGGCCGATTTTTTTCTGATTTTTCTGTTTCTCTTTTATTCCTTAGCGATTCCTTTAATTGTTCCAATCTTTCAAACTTCTCGAAGCTGGACTCATATCGGAGTTTTTATTGTTGGTTCATTTCCGTTTATGTTCACGACATCGCCCTTGAAAATGGCAGATGGAGTGGAACTGTATGTGTTTTTCACTGTGGTGATTCCTGGAGACAGATTCCCACAATCAGGAGCTTTCTTTTGGTCTTATCAAAAATCTGCCATTCCCCCTTTTTTTTCCGCAACCGCAAAAGTGTCGGGGAAAATATTGTCTGGGATCGGAAGCCGCGAAATGGGCACAATCGGGAGTTCACCAAACCGGTCCTGATCACACCGACATTCATATTAGCTAGATGAAAATAACAGACTCGGCCGAACAAAAAGTTGAAGAGACCAATCTTTCCAGAAAGTTGGTTTTACGACCGGTCACAATGGCATTGTGTGGACCTCAACATCCAGCAAGATGTGGATAGAGATGAAGTCATTACACTCAATCATTATTTCCAAACTACATCCTTGTTTAGGTGATCGTTGGAGTCACTGATTATCTGCCCAAATCGAGACAGGTAAGCATGCAAGTGCTCTCATAATACGTGGGGATTGACCCTACAAATTGATGATTGTCCTCCGTCTTGCCTTTTAAGAGTACCTCTCGCGTGAAGTATCCACAGCTACTTATGATTCTTTGGGATTTTATGGAGCGACAAACTTTGCCCGAACGCCTGTCGATTACAACACTGACACAATTCTTCTATAATTCTATAAAGAGCTCATCTTCTTTGATAAGGTGTCCATAGCTCTTCGCTCCCTCTCTAGGAACTCCGTCATAGTGAATATGCAATACTGTAGGGACATCCAGGAATATGGCGTATCCTCGTCCATTATATTTTCCTCTTTGCTTTTGCTGTCTTTGTTACTGGAGTCAATTGGAAATACCTTTTCTTTATTTTTGATATTCTTGGCTTCCATAAGTTTCCTTGAATCTGTTGGTCATATTTTTTCTCACTAGTCACTGTTCATTGAGTGTTTTTTTTAAATAGTTTTAGTATTTTTTTTTCATTCTGAACAGATTTTTTTAATTAACGAACTTTTATCGGGGATTTTTTATTACTTTGAATTAACATTCATTTTACTATTTTTATGTATAAATAAATTAAATAGTAAAAAAATAAGAAAAATTCTTAAAGAGTGACAGAACAATGAGAAACAAATATACAAAAACAATGAAAAAATAATACCTAACAAAAAAGGTTTTTGACGTAAAAGACATTACACAATCATTCTCCCAAATGAAAGCAAAACTAAAAATGAAAAAAGTAAACAAAAAGACAGTTGAAAAAGGAAAAAGTATGACGTGGAAAATAAAAGGAATACATTTACTTAAACAATGCAATTAACTCAAATGTTTCCCTTTTTAAAATTTAAAACCAGCAAAATAAACAAATAATAAAATAAATTCCACAAAAGTGAAATTAAAAAAAATAAAAAAGTGAATAAAGAGAGGTGAAGAAAGAAAACTTTTGACGAGAAAAGTAAAAAGAATAAATGTTATGAAAAAACAAAACTATAAAGGTTTCCCTTCTTTTAAAAAATAAACTATCAACACAAAAAAATAATATGGAATAAATACCACAAAAGAAAAAATAATTAAAAAACAGACACATGCAAAATGTTTTTATTAATTAAAACAAATGGCCGACGTATAATGAAAACAGAATAAAACAGATTAAATAAAAATTAACACGAAGAAAATGAAAACTTAAATGATTAAAAAGGGAAAATGTAAGAAAAAATAAATTAAAAAATTAAGTTTGAAGAAGTGTGCTGCGTGAAAAATAAAATGAAAAGCAAAATAGAATGCATACACAAAATAAATGATTGGGCCAATGAACTAGGGTCACTATCAACAAAAATAAAAAAAGAAGATTTTTAAGGGCGAAAAGGAAAATTAAAAAAAAAAAAAACTTCCACAAACAAACAGTCATTAAAAGACGTAACAAATAAGAGATAAACAACGTAAAACACATCTTGGACGATTAGAAACAAGATCCAATCGTATTTCGACAATATTACATCGTGCTTGTGGCGATACTAGAATCGTTCTGAGTAAGGCTTAATGAACTCTGAACTGATTACGATGGATGTGTATTTACCCAGTCTCATCACTGAGACAAGATGTGACACGGGACTGACTGCGACTAACTTCCACTAACTCGCAATTCCTTATTTAAGGCTTCTTTTCTAGTTCATTTATTTTACAGGGAGCGGGTGATTTCTCATCCACAACACTAAACGGAAACTATGACGTAAAAATCTGTCATTATCTAGTTTAATCCATGTATTTATTCATTGATCCGCAATTTATCTTATGCTTTATTCAGCGGCCATGGATATTATTAATCTGAGCAAATATGACACAATTTAATGTCTTGTCTAGCGAGTCGTTTGTTCACCTGAGATGGCCACTGATTGATAAATTAATCTTTGATTACATTAGAATTAATTGAATTGATTCACTGGTTCCTTGTTATTCGTATTGTTCTATTGTATCCAGTATATGGATGATCATATTGTTGAGAAATTATATTCCTTCTACTGATTCATCATTCAGTAACCTGGCTTTCCGATATAATCACATTATGTACATCACATGTTGTGTAACATGACAGTATTGAACTTCATGTGAACAAATCAGTAAACTCACTAATACAGCGACAATGTACACATCTCTGGATCAATTTATAAGCTATATTATGGTAACGTTCATTCAGATTTGATACATTTCATACATTTGATTAAGATTAACATTCATGACATAAGCAAGTCAAAATTGCCGCTATGAAATCACATACAAATTATATTACCAATTAATAAAAACATATCTCCGGAAAACTTCCAACTTCATCAAAAACAGATAACATTCTTTTATTCCATATAACATGTTCGTTCGAGGCGTATATTATCATTGCTTTCCACAATTCATTTTTCTTTGTGACTCTTCGTAATACTTCACATATAACAATATATAATGATATAATTTAGCAGGGAAAATTCCAGAGACGTAAAGTTTACAAGAGAATCAGCATCAGTACTAGAATGAAAGATATCAGTGAAGAGAAAAAGTTAAAGAAATTTTCTGCAGAAAATAATAATTCCAGAAGAAAAATACATTTCCAGATGAAAGTGATTACCAGAAGAATATGATTTCCAAATAAATTGCAACTGTAATATAAAACTCCGATCACATAACACAAAAGATTTCCTGTACAGAAATTGCTCTTTTGATGAGTAAAAATAATATATTACGAATCCTCCCTTCTAAATAATGTTGGCAAGTTGACTTAAAGAATGATTTAGTAAAATAATTGAAAAGAAATATCATTTGACTGTCCATGCGTAACCACAGTAGGTGTAATAAAAACATTATTTCTTCAGCCATATATATTTGTTATTTTATAATCTTTTTGCATATTTTGCAAACGTAGTATGCGACAGATTCAATTACTTCGGCTTCTTCACTAAATAGGAATATGTTGCTCTGAAATTTTCTTTCTCGGATAATACGTGTGTTGTTTTGTTCCGCTGTCATCTGACACATTTACGGCAACGTACTAATTCTTTTCTCCCATTCCTTTTCATAATCTTCAACTAAAGAATATTCTCTTGAAATTTGTCGTTTTTCTTCAGAGACAAGAACGATTTTCATTTGAATAGCAACCAAATCTAGCATCTAGTGAATGCGGTAGAATAAACTAATATTTCTCAAACAAAATGCAGCAAGGTTTAATTTTCATTAAAAAAAACTGATCTAGTTGTATCCTAATGCAATATGCCACAGTTTCTATTCTGTAGGTGTTTTTACGGACTGATGCACTTAAAATTATCACTTGTTTGTGAATCACTTATATGTTTCTCCTGAAGTTGCTCTTAGATGAATCCAGACGTCTTTTTTCATCATATACAACTCTACACATATCCGTATGAACATGGCTTTTAGGTACGGCTAAAAGTACGTTATTTCGTTTTCCAGACGCTTTCGCTAATTCAGATTTCTAATAAACATTTAACCCCAAACAAGGGGATAATGGCACTGAGACGCAAGGTGTGACTTAAAGTAAATGACATAAGTGATTAGAAAAAAATACTCTCAAAGGAAAGGATGCAGGAAAAGAGAAGATGGCGATTGACACTACACTTTATATTTGTAAAATCTTAGGCGACAGGAATGCAATTGACTTGGAGAAAGTTCCACAGGAAAGAATCCCGAGGAAAAGAAAATATTTGAATAGTAACATCTATTTCAAGAGTAAAATAATGAGAAGTAGTTGCTAATCTAGTATTACGCTTAATTTTATGCGATTAAAGTAACAAGGAGAAAAGTAGCGTATTAGGGTAATTGCCATGAAAATATTTCAAGAAAATACAGGCGAAAGCCAGATGAAAGCAGTGGGAAATTGATTGATGTCGAGGTGCCAGCATTTGATTTTCTCTACAACCTAATGATATAAAGAAGCGGGATAAAACCAGTTATGGCAGCAATGTTCAATGTAACGGGGAAATATGGATATAGAAATATGCCAGATCGATTTTGGTGAGAAGAATTGTCTTAGAGATCACAATCAAATCTCCTAGCAGAAGGCCTAGCAATTGATTACATATATTTATTACACTTCATATTATTGGAAAACGTGAGAACAAGAAAACATAATAAGTTGCTTTTTCTGGATACAAGATGATAGAAGAACAATATATTTCTATATAATGATAGTGTTGTGGTAGGATCCACCTAATTTGCATAGTGGAGTACCGACCATATAAATATGGTTGGTACCGGGAAGAGAGGGAGGAATCAAGAGATTCAACCAGAGACTCTGCCCGACTGCGACTCAGTCAACACATTCTCCAGGAACGGTCTTACCAGGAATATACAAAAGACTATATGTAAATATTGTGTACACTTTCGTGTTTCAATACATTTTGTTCTAAGTACCTTTTGTGTTGTATTATTATTCCATGCATTAGTCAAGTTTCAACAGATAGCAAGTTAATTTTGGAGAGATTAAAATGTATAACCCATTTCTTCCGTAGTTAACAACTAATTGTGAGATCAGCGGTCAGATTTAAAATATCGGACTTACTATTAAACCAGGAATTAATAGTTTTGTCCTCAGCATAAATAGCGAATTGGGAATTCATCCAATCGGGAAAGTGGTTATTTAAGAAAAGGCCACAACGTTCCACAAATAAAAGGAAACGATAAAGTTAGAAAAGTTAAATGAATTTAATAATAAAATGCGTAATCACATACAAGGTCTGTCCAGAGAATCAAAATAAAACCTTGCTTTGTTTTACTATTAATCACCTTGAAATTTATAATTATTATTATTATTATTATTATTTCTTTTGATTTCTGGCGTTTACACATTTCTTTTCGAGTCCCGCCAAGGGACATAAGCTTAGAAATGGCATCATGACACTTTCCACTGACAAAAAAAAAAAAAAAAATACATAGATACAGCCCTTCATAAAGTGTGGGCTGTAATTGTCAGAACAAAGTTTTGTATTTCTTTGAGGTATGGACTTCCAGGAACCCCTTCAATTAGTCTACTGGAATCTTTTCCAACCAATCCTAGGGATCTAAATAAAACACAGATTGTTGATGTTCAAATATGCCTCATTTTTGAGATTTATATTTCAAGTTCCTGGCATTTTGACAGCTTTTAGAATATCTTCAAAGATACATGTCAGTGTGTATTGTGTAGTCCTATAGAATTGTTACAGGTCCTATCTCCGTAACCGGGTCTGGGTGGTGTTCATACCAATTTCTTTCAGTTTCTTTACCTGTAGAAGTTGCATATTTTCCAATGCAGATATTGGCCTACTCTGTCATGTCGTGTTATATATTCAGTGCTTGCCAATATCGTGCAACCTGATACAAGATCATCAATTGTTTCTCGATATTATTATTATTATTATTATTATTAAAGCAAAGACACTTTTCAAATATGTTTAAATATTGGTACTCATGAAATTGAACTATTCGAAAGTCTGTTTCAAAGTTTACAGCGACGGAAATTTTTTTAAAAAATCTGGTGTAAAAAATGTCCTTTGTCTGAGACATTAATATGAAACATATTGTTTAATTCCTCTTGTAATGTTGTTTAATCTCAAAGAATATATGGATGTGGTCACTAACACTATTACCTGAAAAGAGTTTAGCATGGAATAACATCCATGAAATTTGACTATTCTACAAACTATCCACGTTGGATAATATGTTGAAATCTATATTTTTTCAGCCACATGCAAATTAAATACAAGTTTACCTACTCGAAATTAAGTTCGTTGAAGTTAAACAAATAACAACATTAAATTTTTCATAGCGAAGGAGAAAACAATCATCTTATTTTGTTCGAGATGAAGACACGTGGGTCACTGTGAAGTTACGCCATATAGTGAACATAGTGGCAGTACTTCAGTTAGTTTACTAGAGTTTAACCGAGGGGTTGATTATTTTTTTAAAATTTTTAACCTGCTGCTTCATTTCGGGAATACATTTTCCCTAAATATAGAAAGAAACTATCTTCGACACATAGTCCTCAATTTGGGAAAATCCAAAACACGCCATTTCCTATTTGCGAAATATGTTCTCGCATGGGACAGAGGAGATATATCCAGCCTGATCGAATCTAGATATATCCAGCCCGATGGAATCTAAATTTGGCTTCTCCCAAAGACAGATTTACACACAACAGGTACATTTCTTTCTGGTTAAATAATTTATCTCTGCGAGGAACACGTGTATATTATATATATATATATATATATATATATATATATATATATATATATATATATATATATATATATATATATATATATTACGACTGAGCAGCGTGTTCGATCATCATCTGTGCTTCACACTTGCGGCATTTTGACACATCTAAAGTACGTTACACACACACACACACACACACACACACACACACACACACACACATGTTTCATTAAAACGACAGACAATGTACTACGGTTAAGCTTTTTATTATTTCTTCTTGTGGACAAGTTCTTTTGGACAGTTTTTACTCACCCTTTGTCCTGAAAAGAAAGCTCTTGTTCGGACAGAAGAAAAGTTAAATAATGGCTTAACCGTAGTACCTTGTCTGTCGTTTTTAATGAAACATGCATAAAGGAAGGATAACTGCCTAAACATACAACTACACACACACACACACACACACACACATATATTTATATATATATATATATATATATATATATATATATATATATATATATATATATATATATATATATATATATAACGTTTAAAATTATAAGTTTAGCTGTAGGTCACCCTATCGACCACTTTGTTAAATCAACCGTCATGAAGCAAGTAGATATTGGTCATTCTTTAAAAATATCCCTTTACCCCATAGGCATTTATATGAATTAACGTTACGTAAAAAGATAGAATCCTTCATATTTAGTATGAGATGGAAAGCCCATTTCTTATTTAATAATAACTACAATACACCAAAATCAACGAGATTTATGGGTTCAAAACCTATTCCCACCAGCCCCATATTAAGGAGTTAGACAAGTTTGAATCCGACTTGATCGGATTAGTTAAAATGATAACATATAGAATCTTTAATCAGAACATACAACAGATTAGTAGGAATTAGAAAGAGATTAAGAATAGCAAAAAATTATTCTTTAAGGCAGATGAATCTTTCTTTCAGTATATGTCCCAGCAAATATATTAGCATGCTGCACATGGAAGCGATTAAACATTGCAAGAATGCACCTTGCAAACGTAGAAATTAAACTCAATAATGAAGTTACTATACTAGCTAGTAAATTCAATCCCGAGAATAGAATAGAGAGAATTAATATTAAATTTTTTTATACTTTTAAAAGACCATAAAAATGACTTCTATAATAATCCCGAATGTCGGTTAATAAAACAAGCTAAAACACAAATGAGTAAAATCAGCAAAATAGTATTGCAAGTTATAGGTGAAACACATAGAAGTTTAGACATTAACCAATGGAGTTCTACTCGTGATTACGTAGAATAGTTTGATAAAAGCGGCTAATGATCTTTTGTGATATATGATATAAAATAATTTTAACCATCAGTTACGGAAAAAAAAAGGTTAACGAAGCTTTATATTTGGCTAATGAGTTCATTTCCATATCCAATGATATAATCGACCTCATTAGGCATTGTCGCAAGTCGTTATTATAACATAACGATGCATTATGGATTAAAAATGTAGACAGCAGTAATTTTGACAACTTCCTGAGGGTATATGACCGAGCCGGGGATGGCGAATTAGTAGGGTGACTCCTATTAAATAATTTGAATAAGTATATGGACGCTATTAAGAAGATGATTTAACTACAATAGATAAATGTACCCCCAGAAAAAGTAACATAATCCGCAAAAAAATACATAAGATGTTTAAAATTTTGCATGTAAATTAGAAATACAAAAATAAAAATATAGTCACTGACTATTTAGACATTACGCTCGACCTATGTAATGGCAAATTTCCAGATTTAAGAAAAACAACCAACAGCCGTGTAATATTGACGTCGGTTCTAATCACGCCAGACATGTTTTAAAACATGAACCTAAGAGAATTAGTTATAGAGTGTCTACTAATTCATCTAATGATAATATGTGTAATAAAAGTAAACAAAGTTTATGAAAAGGCCATGATACTGGTCATTCCCCCAAAACGCAAGGCAAACACAAAACTAGATCCAGGAAGATATTATGGTTTACCCCCCTCCCCGTGTGTGTGTGTGTGTGTGTGTGTGTGTGTGTGTGTGTATAAGTCAAAATACAAAGAAATAAACCGAATAAGAATGATAAAAAACCCAAATGTTACAAAAGATACACAGAAGGTAACTTTAAAAAAACGTTACCTCAATCATTTAAGTAGCTTTAATCACAAAAATTACGAACATAGTACCATCTTGCCCACATTCATATGGAATATAAAAGAAAAAGATGGTAGTGACCATTTCTAAAATGGGAAATATTAAAAAAAATATACGATAAATATAAAGCTGCGGACAATTTTACCGCTACGTATGGAGGAAAAACAATCAGTTGCCACCTACATTTAACCTAATAATTTACTAAATGAAAGATCTGAAATTTTAAATAGGCGTAGACATAGGAAATCCTGCTCATTGGAATAGAGGCTTCTTTTGTTTTCTTCTGTCACCTGGTTTTATGCTTATTAGTTCTTAATGGTTTTAACAATAAATGCTGTTTCGTCATTTCCTATTTAGCCAGATTACACTGAAGATCCGTTAAGTTGAAACGTAGGTAAGTTTTCCTACCTCTTTAATATGTTATATATTATATATATATATATATATATATATATATATATATATATATATATATATATATATATGAGGATTATGATTTTTCACTACATTTTCCTGTAACATAAATCAATGGATGAACATGTGTACAAATGTAATGAAAAGAAGCATTAATTTGTTTTAGTTCTTGAAATAGGTCACACCAAATCGAAAATTCGATTTTATCATATACGCAGAAAGGGCAACAAATCAATTTAATTAAATTTTAATTTAATTTAATTCAATTTAATTTTCAATTTGCTAATTATGCAATTGGATAGTGCACATATATAACACATTTAACAGCTTAGAGATATAGCATAACATACAAACATACAAATAAAAAAACAAATTTAGTAGGTTCTCTCAATTTTTAAATGTTTCCGTCATTTTTTAGAAGGTAGCAAAAAATTTTAGAAGGATCCTAAATCCATCGAACTAATGTCTGTACATATAAAAGAGAGGATGTCTGTGTGATAACTTTTCGTTCGAGATCCGTTCGACCAAACTTGACCAAACTTGGCAGATACATTGTACAATGTATGAGATACGGTATTAACATAAAAAAATCGATAATCATTTAAAAATCAATAATCGATAAAACGATCACCCATTTAGAAATTCAACATCTTTTCCCCGATTTCAGTCAAACTAAGTTTACTTCCATCATGGCGATCTCAGCGATACGTCATTTTTATTTCTACGCAACTGCGTCTAGCGAAAAAAAACTCGAAAAAACGAAAAAGTTAAACTAAAAACTCCCTGAATTTCCAAGCAATCTAATAGAGAATTCACGCAATTGTAGATAGGTTGATTGTTTAACAGTCATTTGACTTGAAAATTGAGTGAACTCATATAGTGAAAACCCGAGTAAATAAGGAAAAAATGGCGATTTTACTGGATTCTTTTTTATTTTTCGTTGATCTTTCAACCACTTTTCATCAAAATTAACAATTGTTTGATAAATGTATCCTCTTTTACATCCCTAGTAGCACACTGACAAATTGAATTTTAAAATGCAGAATAATTTTGCTCTGAAGTAGGTCTTCTTGTTGCATATTTAACCCCTTCATCCCTTCAGTTAACTTCGATTGAACCATTATAGACTATTTCGGCAATACCATTAATGCATTAATTCAAAATGTTTTTTTTTGTTTTTAAATGAAGTAGATTAAATAACTGAAGAATTTAATTTCTGTTACATCTAAAAATGATACTGATTTTGTTCTATTCTAATTGAACATTTTTTTCTGATCGAATAGCTGGGTATGGCTGCTATGTTTAATGCAATGAAAGACTAATAATCAACTCAATATATTCTACTCATGGGACCAAGAATCAAGATCAGAGTTATATAAAACATTCTCTCATTTTTATTACCACATATACACCTATGGTTTCTTTAAAATTTAACCCATGAGGGTTCATGTCACTCAAATCTACACTGTAATTATTGATTCACAATGTTCATACCACAGTATAGCGCCTTTATAATCTGCCATAATATATGCCAACATCATCGAAAATAAAGAAATTCCCGTAAACAGTGAGATTTTGACCACGAACACTGGGATTTTGAGCGTCAGTATTTATGGGACGGGTTTGAGTGGGTTAAGTTTACATATATTTATAAATGTACAGTTTGGCTGTGCATTGAATACTGCTGGCAAATCTAGTTCTACTGCAGTATATGTTGAGCGTCTTGACAGAATTGAGAGATGGGTCTGTAATGTCAGCGGTCCTGATCTGACATCTCGAATGTAGTCACTTTCGCATCCTTCTCACTTGTGGAACTCTCTTCACATTTCTTTCTGTCTACAATCTTCAAATCTTTAATTCAACATCAAAACCATCTTCTGTCTTCCTGAACCCTGTTCCGTTGTCCTTTCCTAAAGTCTCCTCAGTAAAGTCTTCTCATTTCCTGTAACCCTAACAATAATAATACAAGTCTAAACAACAAACATCAGTCCAGGACCTTAGATAATGTCACCAATCTTCGAAAAATCTATAGAAGCTTAGTGAAATATTCATGTTCATAGAGGTCTACACATACTGGACAGAATTAATATATATATATATATATTTGGTAAAAAATATATTTGATAAAATATATATTTATCATGTATGCCATACTTAAGCGTAAAAGTGCAAAATTTCAGTGAATGACCGTAGGTAAATATAAAATTGGAGTCTTAGGTCATTACCAATCGGTGACAGTGTATTTTATGTTTCAACCTAATTTTCATGAAGTGTGTTTGCGCTCGATTTTTTTATATATGATGTTCAGCATTGCCTTATGAGTAAGTAATTTCTATTGCATTATCCGGACGGTTACTGTGTTGGCGGTAATGAATATGTTCTTCGAGAGGCAATTGTGTAGAAATAATTGTGGATTCCAATGCGATTATTTATTTACTTTTTTTTTCGCATTAATTATTACTGACTACAAAATATTATTTCTGATTAATATTATTACATTTACTTCAGTTCATGTGTTCATCAGCAATTAATTATAATTAATTAATTATATTTATTTATTCAAATTGTTCCTTTTTGTTTGATAATGATTCATATTTTTTCTATTTAAATTTTAGATTTTTGTTTATTTAATTTTAAAACATATATACAAAACAAATCAAAATCACAGGTTTTAATTTGAACACGTATCATTGGGTTCATTTCCCTAACCAACAATTGTTACACTAGGTAGATATCTATAAGATGAACAGAAATGGAAATTGTCGGGATACTAACAAGAGACTTGTCTCTCTCTCACCTTCCCTCTTTCTCTCGTTCTATATATATATATATATATATATATATATATAATGTCTCACCGATATAAGTGATTTTATACCGTAAGCAAGATTTCAGACAATGAAAGATATAATTAGGAAGAAAAATAATTCCAACACCAGTACCTATAAAATAAAACCTTACAAGGTAACATCAATTATATCGGAGAGATATCCCGAAATATAAAAGACCGTATCCAGGAATATAAAAGAAAGTTACTTTTAGACATCCATTCCATCTCGCTTGTAGTACACAGGACCTAACGTATCCTTAATGTTTATATCACAACTGCCATGTTTATTAAAGATAACATAGGTCTTTAAGTTCGAAATAATTCCAGGGATCACTAATAACTATATTACCAACTGTAAACACACACAAAATATTATATTCCATCACTAAACTTTACTGAATCCATTCATAAAGAATGTAAGGTATATTTATCTAAGACAAACGATATATACTTAAAAACGTTCCCAAATCCACATGCGAAAAACCAACAGACGTATTGTCTACTTGACACACATAAACACACTTAAGAATATAAATTATCAAGTGGATTGAAAGTAGAATTACTATACACTAAAAAAAATGAGGAAATATTTTTTGCTTTGGCGTTTAATGTCATTTCATGGAACTTCGAAGGTACGCGTCGTCTCTCAAGGTATTCCGAACGCCATAAACTATACCAACATTTGTTTAATAAATCCACTGTCCGTAAAATGTGTTTAGCCAATGAAATATAAACCACCGAAAAGTAAAAATACGAGATTTTTTTTTCTTTTTCTCGATATCACATTCTGTTAAATCTTTAATATCAGGGAAACATGTCAGATTGATAAAGGCTTCCACTTTGTGGTTCATCTGATCATTTTGTTGAATTCCTATCTGAATTTGATAAAAAAAAACTCATGTATATATTGCCTTGAATTTGTAAATTACAATATTATATTAAGAAACTGCAATATAAGTAACATGCATTTTACCATTATTCTCTTGACATGCATATATTTCAAACAGACTTTTAGTCGGCTTCTTTTGATATTTATATATCCCCCGTTCCCAGTGCCAGCTACGACTGTAGTTATATAGTTAGTGAAAGACAAAGAAGTAAACAAATAAAGATGTATTGGGTTGAAGTTTGAAAAGAGACATCTACGAAATGTATACCGGCATACAAATGTCGTTTAGCCAAAAACAATTTAGATTTTTCGAAGGAAATTTTGCGTTAAATTCTAATCTTATTTTCTCTTGCGTATCAATATCTTGTAAATATTTTACGAAAGAAAAACTTGTGTTTTTTTCTATATTAATGCCTAACAAGCTGACTTCTGCTCGGTTAATAGCTATTTTGACAATAGCCTTTAAAATGTTTTGATTCTTATGTCGCGTTTCATATTAACTAAGTTTGCTTCCTAATATATATATATATATATATATATATATATATATATATATATATATATATATATATATATTTGGTAAAAAATATATTTGATAAAATATATATGATAACCACTAAATTATCATATATATATATATATATATATATATATATATATATATATATATATATATATATATATATATATGATGACAACTAAGAAACAGGAGAAAATACCTGAGATGTGGAGACTGAAAGGGGAATAATAATCCCATAACTTCAATAATGGATTTAATTAATAATACTCTGAAGTTGACAAGATCGACCGGCTCCTCAAGAAAATAATATGGCACGACGGCTATACTTTACCTATCAATATTTTTCTCGTTTTTTTTCCGACCGCCCGTATTTAAAAATTTACTCTGAAAACTATTTTCCTTGATGCCTTTTGATAATGTAATGCTTCATTTGCACTCTTCGTAAATAATGGAATATCTAAATTACACGAAACTTGCAGTTTATTCTTGGGTTAAAAAAATGCGTATGTTATGCGCTTGGACGCATAAGACATACGTTTGATTTAACTATTTTAATGTTGTTCGGAAAATGATGTCTCATTTTAGAATTATTTTTATTACTGAATTCATGAAATAACAATGTTAATTCAATAAAATAGGAACCATGAATATGTATACATTTCTGCCACCGTGTTAAAACGTCTAGACGCAAAGAAAACCTTGGCAAATTTTCCTATATCTTCGTTGCTATGGTACGTATTTTTTCTAAATATCATGCTTGAAGAAAATGGTAAACAGGGGACCTGATATACGGGGAATATGGTGGATGTGGCAAAGTCTCTTATTCCAATTCAGTACGCTTTTGCAGTGTTGTCTTGGCAACATATGAGTGAACATAGTCGTGCATCAGAAATTGCCAACGGGGATTAACAAGTACTGGTCGCCATTTCCTTTTCTGTGAATTTTAAGCAGTTATTTGTGGCGATGCTCGTATAACAATCAGCACTGACACTCTGGCGAGATTCAGGAATGCTATAGCGGATAAAGTCCTACGTCGGAAATTGTTATGACCGTTTGTAACAAAGAGCCGAACATTTACTATAATCATAAAGGGTCCCTTTCCCATCATATGTCGCTATTCGATCAACAAATGGGTCTTTCGAAATTTAGAAATGCCGCATCGAACAAACGTAAAAAAAAAAAACTTTGAAATGTATGATATTCAATGAGTTCATGTGAAATCCGTTTGTCGAGAGTTTTCGCCTTCATAATTTTCTTGAGATTGTCCGATATTGTTTAAATACTGACACCAATAATCAGAATCATTTCTCAGCAACTTTATTGTGGGTTCTGTTCGACTAGCATTTTAAGATATTGCCCTTTACGACCTTTATCTTCAAAAATTGTATCTACATTAATGAACATCAGAAATTAGCTTAAGGTACTGTTCGATCATAAGGTTATCCTTTAGCCTGTTAATGTTGGCAGCAGATTGAGATGAATTATGACCAAGTTTGAACACATGCAAACATGAATCTATTTCTCTAGCACGTATAGGATGATATATGAGAAAAATAATACAATATATAAGTTAAATTCTGATTTTACGTTTATAACATTAACAAAAAGGAATAGAATTTTTTCAAATGTTATAATAATATATTAAAGACAATTAAAATAGTTATTCAAAAAAACCGACATTATTTTCCGAACACCCTAATATTAGTCATGTATTAAAATGCTTAGTGACCAGCATATTGTTATACTAGTTGGTATATATTCTTTTGTGTTTTTAAGTATCGAAATCTGAGATAGTTTTTATGCCTTAAATTATTATGACTACTCATTTGCTTGGATGTTTTCATCGCTGATGTGGTTTTGGACAGAGCAAGCATAGATGATAGAAAAGCTTAAAATTTCACGAAAGATATTATTTATTTTTCCAAGAATTTCTAACAGTGAAAAGAGGAAGAAACCCGACACTATGTGAATTTTTGAGCTACTATGAAATAATGAAACAAGCCTTCAAACAGGAAGAGTACATATCTAGCCAGTCAGTAACACAACATGAAGGAATAATGGTGTTATATAAATATAAATGAATCGTCTTAAAGAAATTATAATTTAAATCACATTTATATGATATAAACCTTCAAAATGTAGTTGGTATCACATCATCACAATGATATTAGTAGACACAGATTCTTGAATGCACCAGATGTTGCAGCTTATGTCTCCAAAAATGTTCGCATTGTTCTGACTAAATCCTTCGAATTTGTGTCTAACGAACATCATAATTGATAATTACCATTGATCTAAGACAGTATGTTTATTCTCACCTACACACATAGGTCTGATCTGTAACATATGGTCAGGATGGTTATTCTTTACGATTAACGACACGAAACTTCATCACTTGACCGCAGAAATCCGTACACATTGTGCATAATGGCTGGTATCGCCAAAGTTAATCGACATTGACCGTTTCAACATCAGCTAAACAGCTTGCCGTCTGCTGTCACAGGCTGTAAGTAAGTTAATAAATAACCGTGTTATTTGAAACAAAGTATTAAAAATACTAATATAACAGAAAAATAAATCTAAGTTTTTTATTGTGCCATGTCCCATTAGGTCGTGAGCGATTTTAGCTCTCTACAATTTCTTGCCGTTTGTTGCTCTTAATAAATTTCCTCTTTTTGTTATATTTCCTAAAATTAGTTCCACCATCGGTAGGTAGGTTATATATTGTTTTCTCCGGTCTTTCTTGTCTTCAATATGTCCGGTGATTATCAATTTTGAAAGCTATCTTTTCACATTATTTACCCTAGAAAGGTTTACATTCTCTTCCTGATGTTAAATATAAGTGTCCTTTTGTTTCCACTTTCTTTAATGATTCGCCTGTGTTTGCATGTTCAATCTATGGTATTCTCAGCGTCCTTCTGTAGAACCATATTTCTATTTTCTCAAGTCTCCTCTGCATCTGTGAGGATATTATCCGGCGTTCGCCGCCATATATGTGCATATATATCATGTAACAGTTCAGTATTCTTTCCACTGTTTATATGTGTTTGAATAGGGTGTTAACATGAAAGATATCAAGTGAAATTTATAGTATTGAAATCAGGAAAAATATGCATAAAAATATAGTCGTGGTTTACGTAATTAGAACATTAAATACCGATTTTTATTTATTTTATGCAATCACGGATTTTTATTTATTTATTTATTTTTGCGGACGCGTGTCAGAAATGTAAGAGGGATTAATGTCGTGTGTGAGTTGAGTGGTTGAAGACTAGTGGGTTGAGTCACCGTGCACAACAATATTCGGTAAGTATATAAATGTGGAAAGGACCTGCGACACCTCAGGCCGAAGATAGCAAGTCATGTTGATCACGTTCCTTGATCAGAGGGGCATCGTCCACAGAGATTTTGCCAGAGGGTTATCATATCTGTAAAGAGATCTTATATCATTTGATTTGTTCAGTGCACAAGAAGAAATGAGAGTTGTTGCAGGGCATAAACATGGACCGGGATGACGGAGTTAGTGTGAATACCATGAACAGTGTATGGAGGCGTGGTTTTCAAAGACTTCGATAGTGACTCCCGTGGGGTAATTTCTTGTGACTCCTGTCCTTTTTCTTTACTAAAACGTCTCGTGCGCTCAGTTTTTTAAGTGAAGATGTATTTTGTTTCCTTGGCAAATTTGATTAAAAACTCGTGTTAAAAACATAATGTGTGTTGATCGGTAATACATTTAAATGTTTGTTTATTACTTATTTTAGTATTTCGCACTTTTTACAGCCTTTCTTAAGGCATAATAAATATATAATTTCTCAAATTAGGAAATATTGATGTTCTTAAAGTAGCCATCAGCGAAAGTTTTCAAGTAATCAAAATCAATTTTAAATATGTCAGTATCATCCCTCTTTTTATATTTTATCTTGATAAATCATTTTTTTTTTTTGAAAAGTAAGGATATTACCATCTGTTTATCATTCTAGTAGGTCTTTGTGTCAAGTCTTACAAATCAACTAAAAAAAGTCTGTATATTTTCCCAGTAGTATACCTCTGATACTGGTGTTAATTCTCAAGTATAAAATCGTAACATATTGCTCAGCATTTATTAATATTACTTATTTAATAATATGAATTGGATATCGCTCTGAAAAGTCACGATTGATTATTTACGGATAATTTGTTTAAATATTGAACTGACTAATGTTTGCGTCACGTGGCAATAATTGTAAATAAAACGATGCACAAATATAAGTAACCATGAAATCATTTTACGTTCTCTTAATATTTATGGGTTTTTAAAACCTCTCATATTTAACAACTGTCGTCAGTGATTTCTATCTGTTCATACATTCCAACTTTATGGCATTTGTGTCAGACTCTAATTATTATTTTATATTTTTTTCTCACATATTCTCAGGATTCTGCTGTGAGACGATATATTCCCTAATCTTCCGTGAGTTAATTGTCCTGCGTCCATTACTATATAGAATTACTGATGTTACTTTCCTTTGTTTCTAACGAAATTTTACGTTTCTTAATAAAGCGTTTATTATTTAGATTCCCCTTTCACTTTTTTCACGTTTCTTCGGACAACATCGCCACGTTTACTATCGTCTGTCATAGCACTTTTCTGCACTTACATGATTTTGATAACTGCAATTTGAAAGTCGAATCGTAGGACTTTACCTTTGCTAATGGCTACACAGTCTATTTTCAATCAGTTGATCATTTCTTTTTGTTTTCCTTTACTAACTTGTCTAAAATTTCCTGCAGTTATATTTTTGTCTCTGATATTAAGAGAGATTAATTTGCGTATCTTTTGACCTTAAGATTGTGCCCAACAATAATATATGGCCCAGCGGTTAAAAGTGTTGCTTGAAGTAATCCAATGAAGGTGAACAAAAAATTGGAGAATTGCGTTCTTAGAGGGAGATTACTGAAATTGAGATACCCATAAAAGGTATGGTACTTGAAACTAGAATAATCTACCGGGGTGGACGAAATAAAGGGTTTGGTTCAAAATTCCAAAATATGACACTTGAAGAAGGCCGGTGCGTATAACCGTCAAAACATCGTGAATATGACAATAAAGATGAGGACAATAGTCCGAACAGTTTAAATAGTCTAGAAATTCCTGAAGTTTTCTTTCTGTGTCTGAGATCAAAGAGATTCATTTGCATATCTTGTGTTTTTAAGATACTGACAACCAGTAATATATCCTTTTAGACGCAAGAATTCTTTTTGCATTGTCAAGATATATAGGTTAATTAAACTGATGGCAAGATATACCTATACTTTACACATTATTTTCTTTATCTAATTAACCAATTTAGTTCCTAGTCGTATCATATTTTGTTTGTTTCTCGATAGTATTGTTATTCGTTCTAATCCCATTAACAGATAAATCAAATACAATAATTTTGGTAGATCAAATAATCATTGTGTCAAAAATTCGAAACGGCTTTTGTGTAGACTATGAAACATCACATGTGAGTTAATATGTATATTCATAACGAAATAATGAATATCCAACTTTATCAATGCTTTACTGCATGCATGAATTCGATAGCAACTAGATACCATACGATTCTTCTGGTTTATTTATCACAATGGCAATTTAATTAAAGAACACCCTTTACCTTCTGATTATTTGTAAACGTAGGCGGATAACATTTCTGCCTTTATCTAACCATCGAAATACATTTAACATTAGTTTCTGTTTCGTTTTGCACAGTAAAATGTATTTGTCTCCATCTAGTGTTTCTATAGCACGACAACTAATTTTAACCTGATGTAATTTAGGCCATTCCGGTTGATAAATGACACTTAATATCCTAGTTTAGGTTTCCTCTTAAGAAAAAAAAGTTTTTCACGTATAAGTAGTTTCAAACAAGATTGGACGTTGAATAGCATCGTGGAAATGAGAGATATCTCTCTGTCTTGTTATATGATCAATCGCCGCCATCTTTAGGCAAAAAAGAAAATTGCTTTTATCCAAGGTGTTTCAAAAATATCAATTTAACAGCACGTAGATCTTTTAGTTAGCATAAACTTAGACATGTAATAGAGTTAACTTACTGTAAAATCGAAATTCGTCTGTCTGCACTCAGCAAAGAAAAAATTTTACTTGAAACGTTTAATATTCCTTCTTTAAAAAAGTTGCAAATAGGTAGTTAATGAAAACTTTGTTTTCTTAAAGAATATAATTTATTTTTTAATTCACACATAATACTATGAAATGAATACAGGATTTAAAATTTGCAAAGCTACGAGAGTACAATACTAATAGCATTCACTGCGTCGAAATATGAAGTGTAAGACTGCGTGAAGTCGGTCTTATAAGCATAAAATGGTTTTCACAGGATACCCAGAAAATCTTAGCTTTTAAAACGAAATTCCACATCTGATACTAGAGGGAAATAAGTAACTATTTCAAACAAGATAGAAATGAAAGATACAACTATTTATAGTGAAGGAAGCTAATCAAAAGGAAAGATTTTATCTACTGAGGAAATCATCAATTTAAAACATGGCGTATACCTCTGTTCATCTATCCGTACGAAACGCAGTTGTGAAATATGTATGTACATAAACCGTAAGGTAGACATTGGAGCAAAGTATATATGTCTGTTTAATTACATATGACTATTTTCTACATGTCTTGTAACATTAAAAAAGTATATGTTAAAATAGAATACGTAATTATGTCATGCCGTTTTAAGTAAAGTATTAAAAACATGAAAATAACACATCTATAAAACAAATGGATGTGAAATAAGATTTATTTAATTAAGGATGAATTTAAATCATTCAGCAGCAGATGTAAATGAAAATAATATTTCCTATACTTTATGTTATTTGTCTCATCTTCATAGAATCATCACGTATAATAAACATACGTCGCGCAAATTATAATGAAATGAAAAAAATAAATAAAAATCTCCTAAAATGCATAATACCGGTGCATGATATTGCGAAAAATTAGTTTACAACAAGAATTTTATAAATTCCCATTCAGCAAAGCATGCAAAACCAAAATTTTACGGATGAAATATGTGTCTCAATTAATTAGCAATTAGTGATTTTTTGCAAATTACCGAAAAATTTCTTCATAAAAAAATAACTTCTTGATTCTTCTACTCCTGAACCATATCCTGTGACATCTTCTATCTTTTCAGTGGGGAATGACACTACAAAAAATATTGTTTCTTTTATTTTCAGGCCGCGTAAACAACTTACAAAATAAATTATGAAAATTCAAGAATATATCATCTATTTACTAGGTCTACCAACGTCCTAGGCAGCACTACTGGAAATAATATATTGCAGAATAACGTTAACTTCTAAAAGAACGATACAACACGAAATGTCATTGGTCCTGAAGTGTCATATTTGCTTTTGCCACTTTCCTAAAAACGTAACCTAGCTTCCCTGTACCTTTTCTATAAATACTTTCATGGTAATTGTTCTGTTGATCTGTACTCTATGGTAACTGGACTTTATGGGTTTAAGCGCCTTACTAGATTTTTTGGGGGATATGTTTTCATCACGTTACTCTTGAAATAGCGAGATGGAACCATAAGTTCTATGCTAACAGTTTTTCTATCGTTCTTATCGTTTGTGAAACATTCTTTCGTTTTATGATTTCTAGTTCACATTGATCATAAGAAAATTAAATGCCTATTGTCAGCTTCTGTTTTCTTAATTACTATACTTTTATTTTGCTTCTCGTTAATAATGATTTTTCCTTCTTGTTATTTCCCACTCTGTAACCTTTAGCTTCTTAGTGGCTTTATTGTTTCATTTTGGTTAAATGATTAATACAAAAGGCTAATAAGACAAAGAAGACTATATTAATGTTCAAAATAGAAAGATAATATACATTTACATTTATAGAATGTTGACATAAATTAGGAGAAACAAAGGATAAACAGAAAGTAATAAACACAACAAGCATTATATGACCAAACTACATTGAATATCAACGCATGGAATTGTTAGAGATATGTCTTCCATTATTTATTTGAGCAGCAATAAATATGATGTAAGCAATGCAATCCACAGACGAATTGAACTTTATGACGTGTCAGAATAAGGTGTTCACCTTTTATTCATATTGACCACATGAATAATATAGTTCATCCAATGTCGGCCTAGATCCCTATCGTACTTCAAATTGATTAGACGGTAAATTGAATTATATTTCAAATAAACACTTCGAAAACCACATCCGCTTTCATAATCGACATCTGCTTATGTGACTTGGTGATTCAAATGGTATTGTGCAAATTTCCTTGCTAACTCAAAGTGTGAAAATTGGTTAATATTGAATGAGTCATGAACTTGTATAATGACTTAGATATTAATTCTTTAGTTCATTTAGACGATTGTTCAGGTTCTGATTCAACAAAAATTAGATTGCCTCAATAACTAGAATAATAGGTGTTGTTAAAGTAAAGGTTTAAGATTTGTTTTTAGAAATTATTCTGAAACTAAAAAAAACTGCCACGTGATACACAGAAAGAATTTACATTCAAAATATGGTTCAAGGTAGATAAAAGTAGCACACTGTTTGGTAAAAATTCAGATCTTTTATAGTGACAGTGGAATATCCCCACTATGACGCAGGCCCGGGTAATCGTTTAAGGACACCTTACGATTTCCAGATCACATGGTCCCTCTCAGCCATACCATAAACATCCAAAATAATACAGTGGCCGTTTAGGTTACCGGTGTTGTCGGAATGTTGTCAGCATTTACAGCTAAACGTTTCGGGGATTTAGGCCATATTTTCTCTCTAGATGTACTTCATAACATTTTCGTTGTTTGGGTTTTCAATTTTCAGGATTGGGCGAATGCTATATTTAGTGAAGAATTCTCACATATGCTTTTATTATATAACTTCAATCTGAATTAACTCACTAATAGTTCATACAAATTTTGCAATTTGCAAAAGAAAAACCGACACATAATGAAAATTATACTATCATCTCTTTCCTTTCGTGACACTGATATTAAACATTGCCACTGTTGCCAAAGAATCCATAAATTAATCTCGTTATTTTGTACACAAAGTAACGTAGTCGTATTATGGACCTAATATATCAATCCAAATTAACATATAATTTTAATTATTTCTATACAGATGGTACATGATACTAGGCAGAACATAATAATTGAACGTTCTGCAAAAATAGTTGTCTGTATTTCTCGTTTATCTTACGGCAGAAGCGAACATATCACTGAATATTATTAAATGAACTGATGTAATATCACGATATTGAGCAACGAAAGATTGCTAGCGATATTGTTAATAGATTAAGAGATATGAACATGAAAATAAATATATTTTATCAACTGACTTCATTTTCTAAAGAAACGTTTAATAAAATAAAACAAAATCTCTCTACAGAAAACATTAGAAAGATTTTCCATGTTTTATAAAGAAGATACATTTCATTTTTGACGATAATATTTGAATAAATTTGGATTATCAATTGATTTTTTGTTTATTATTATGTATTTAAGTTGAATTTTTAGAAATTCTTTTTCCAAAATATTTTGCGTAAACAATGAAAGACTTTCCGATCTATTGATTTTGATTTATTAATATATCCCAGAAAATGAATATTATATGATCTTGTAAATAAACCGAGGAATAACGCTTTTGTTTGCATAATGTAACCATTAAGGATATTTATGAATTAATTATAAAACAATCAATTTTCTCATTATATTGAGTAAATGAATCAATTTATTCTATTTGATTAATGACGGTAATGCCGGCAGATAATTACTCTCAAAATATGTTCACTCTTTTATTGCTATCTAATGTATCTAGTTTTATTGCTCCCACCATATCTGGATAAAAGTTGGTCATTGAAAAGATAATTTGCAAAATATTTCCTAGAATATCAAAGACGATGCTTGTAAAGAGAGCTTCTATCCGCTAGCTTTAAAAGAATGCATAGGTTTTATACACGCAATTATTTCACGTCAGCGTTAATCCTCTCATGGCGCATTCATGTCCTTCACATTTCATTTTGTGTTCCCAAGAAAGAAACACTTTCTCCAAAAACATGTCATTCTAACCAATCTCTTCTTAGGGATTAAACGGTTTCATCCACTTGAGAACATAAATCCATGCGATGAGCAAAGGATTCTTTCTGAAATGTTTTTTTTTTTTATTTTTTCTTGCTCAGCCATTATTCTCTGAATTAATATTTACTCACTTTATATAAATTCCATCATGGATATTGCAGTTCGCTCGAGGCAGTTCATTTGTACTCAAGATAATTCTACACATTTTTTTTCTGCTTGCACCTTTTTAGTGCAGTTGATTTTCCACAGTCTGAGTCAGTTCAGGCACCGGTTATTTTCCCTCTGGTTAATAAGAGCACGAACTCGAAGCTTTCACATCGGTTTTAGCAGAATTATACACGCAGGTGACAGACCATCTACAAAAAGAGGAGAGAATCATTAAAATGAACACTTTCAAAATGGTATCGTTTATAAAATCTCCATCAAAACATGGCATAGCTGAAGTGCAAAGATTTTTTTTTCTTTCCAAGACCAACAGGTATCGTGTGAAATAAATTAATTATTGAATTTATTTGTAAAAGTTCAGCATATATCTCCTTAATTTTCTGAGGCTGATTGAAATATAATGCCAACCACAGTTAGCAAAATTTAAATTTCCATATATCGGAATACAGGTTTTACCAATTTGGTATGTTCAGTAACTTCATCGATTTTTCAAATCGATAATTCTCACAAAACATTAATGATATATTAAACTTACTTATTTTCAAGAGTTATTTTTAATGGATGTTCATATTTGATTAGATTCATTATTTTAATATCAAACTATATACTTATTTACATATAACTGTCTGAATCTTCGAGATATCGTGTTAAAAAATATACACCCTTCGGCAAAATAAAGTAATGTATCATTAGACGTACCTTGAAAACTCGGGTACTTAGGAGCTCCTGATCAAAGTCCGAATAGTTATTCAGACCACATATCTTTCCCGATTCTCAAAATATACATAACTGCGTTTTTTCTATCCTATTTTAAAGAAAGACAATTTTATTTAGGAAATGGAATAAATGAATATACGGTTTAAAAATAAAAAAAGAACATGTACTCGAATATGAGAATTCATTATATAGATTTGTTTACGAACCAGAGCAGATATGTACATGAGTTGAAAAGCATTATTAGGACTTTGTTTGCCCAATAATGCCTACGTGGCCGAGATGTCAATACACGTCAGATCTCATGACTGTTTCCCTTATGGGACACAGGGAGCATATTTTTAGCTATATCTCTCGAAATTTCAGATGTAAATAAAAATATATAATCCTTAATAATAAAAATACAAGTGTGTTTGTATATATTGATATTTAAATATATATATATATATGTAAATATATATTGTTGTGGATTCCGTGAAAGGAATCTTGCACAAATAAATAAACAACGCCAGTAATTGATATTAAAAGATAAGTGTATTAAACGTAAGAATACAGATATGTAGTGAAGATTAGTAGTCCAGGAATGCGGGTTAGTAGAAAGTATATGTACAAGTCTCTGTAAGTAAAACCGTAATCCTCTCTCTCTCTCTCTCTCTCTCTCTCTCTCTGGAATATTATATAACTCTCTGAGAACACCCTGTGTCTGTCTCCGTATCTCTCAACCTGTCTCAACGTATCTCGATGTATTTCAACGTATCTCCACGTATCTCAACCAACAGGTATTCTCTCTGTCAGTATAAGTATACTTTTGACGAGTCCATCTCATGTAAAAAGGGGAGAACGCCACAATATATATATATATATGAAGAAATGTATTTTTAAAGTGTGCTGTATTTATGGGATAAAGTGCTCAATATCGGAGATAGAGCGGATGTAAATAAAAATATAAAAGTGAACATTGAAGCCAACACTCAGAGGCGACAGGCTCTTTCAAGCTGAAGGCAATCCTGAAGCCGCCCGACGATTGAGTCGAGCATAAAACAGCCTGTCGCATGTTGAATTGAATGTTCACTTTTATATATATACTTATATTTGTTCATCGGATTTGATTCTTGTAAAAATAGAGCAAGGCAAAAGGACCCATGTAGAATGAATCGGTTATATTTTTTAAATATTTCGATACAAATTAGAAAATATTTATATTTTAGTGAGCTTTGAGAAAACTGAGTTCACTATAGAAGAAATATTTTCATAACAAGCGGGCTGCTGAGAAAACGACTAATCACAACACGATAGCAGGAAAGAGTAAACAAATAAAGAGTTTTTGTAATCATCGATGCAACTTTCACTGTCATGAAAATAAACAAAGAAACAATAAGTTCATCATATGTTAATATTACTTGTATTTTTCAAATTCTTTGAAAGAAGATCTGTATTGGAATCATAATTTGGCTGTGCTCTCAGGATTTCATGATCGACCCATTTTGCTTCTTATTTTCAATTCCGAGCGTATCATGGACTTCGTAATGTCTATATAGAAGACAGGTCATATTGGTTATATATTCGTAAAGTTTTTTTTGTATTTTCACAACATCTTAGGCTAAAACAAATCCATATAATAAACCAAAAGTGTATATGCTTAAATTCATATTAAATAGATGCTATATATTTTTTATCGGACCAAGCTGATGTTGGTTGGTAGTATGTAGTGTTCGTACTTGTTAAGGCTGAGGGTGAAAACTTTCATAGAAACTGAATAATCATTTTCAACGAAACACATTCGTCACGGTCAGCAGGGTTATCTATATATTTATACAAAGAATATAATGCTCGCAAAAGACCGGTGACCTCGCTGCTTCGGTGATCGAATTAGAACTGTTGTTTTCAGTGTGATGTGACAAAATACAAGAAAATTTTCCTCGCTTCTCTTCTTCTGAATCGAAATCAATATTAATGTTTTCTCGCTCGTTTTTCTACGCAGCATTGCATGGCTGTCACCCGAAGGAAATAATTATTTAGCTGATCGTAACGCATGTTCAGTGGGCGCTTTCGACAGACAGTTTTAGTACTGGACACATTTTAAATGCAATTCTATGGGTGGCTAATTATTTTTATTGACATACTTTAACATATCCTCATTGAATATCCTTTGATTAATAAGGATCTGATATAGTAATCAATAGTATTACACTCTATGGAAATAATTAATCAAATTTCTGGATGGCCTAATTGCACCAGGAATATATTCATAATGAGAAAGGGCAAGCGAATGCGACTCCAGTAAAGGTCAAAGTTAAAGGGATTGATCAAACTGACTTTCTTGAATATTATTGGTTTACGGTAAGTTGTAGATACAACTTGAGAATAATAGTATATATACAAAAATAGTAAGTTAGGAAGCAGTGGCCATATAGAGAAATCTGAAATTTCGCGGTATCTTGTCAAACTATATGTTCTTTACATTGTTTGTTTGAATGCTCAACAGATAAGTGTTCTCTTTCAGATCTGTATATATACATGTTGATTTCGTACTGTGAATGTTGATTTTTGGTTTCGAATTGAATAATTGTGGCCGAAGACCAAACATTGAGTGGTGTAAGGGTGATAGACTCTTTCTATCTTAGACCTAGCTAAACAAAATCACGACACATTCATTCAATAACTGATTCAACTCCACTGAATCATACGTGTACCACAATACGATATATTCAGGCGAACCTGAGGAAAATGATAGAATGCGTCTGAAGCAGTTTCCTCTAGACTAAGGTCTCACCGATGCCAAAAGGGAAATTTCGTCCTGTCCATTCTGATGACAACTTCATTGATAGAGACGGACACGCAAAAACTCAGGGTTGAAAAAGCATAACTCGGTCGCCAACAAGCAGAGTCGCCCTCAAAATCTTCACGGCTTACTTCTCTAATTTCCAATACAATATTCTATGCCGTGAAAGTTCACTAGATTCAGAAATCACCTTCGAGGCCGCTCAACAATTTCCGAAGTATCTCAAATGATTCCAGGGCTTACTACTGTGTTCAGCCCTAGAAACGGGAAGAGTAATGCTAAAGCTAGAGACTGTGACCCTACCACACTCCTCTACTTCTCATACACTGCACGACATAAGAAATCCAACCCAAATGGGTGCCGATGGCTCATCAAGTGCGGCATTTTCAGATTCCTATGATATGGGCATTGGATAGCGAACACTCTGCAGACATGACGCTTGTGACCACTCCTCAAGTGTGAAGTGTGCAACCTATCGAGCGCCATCCGACGGCCTTTGCAGAGAGGGAATACAGACAATCAATAAAGGATGAGAGGAGAGATGTACCTGACCCAACTTTCAGCTCTACGCTAAACGGCAAACACCTTCAGTATAAAGTCCGCACCGCTGCTAAGACCATTGTCTCTTACTCTAAATTTTGCATGCACCTTCGACCAATTTTTCTTCAGCCGGAGACCGAGCCCAAACTACACGCTAAGAATGCGAACGGAATACTTGTTGCGGTTAAATTAGTTCCCTGTTCAAGGGCTTTCTGTAACACCTTTTTCTCGCTAGGACACGACACAAAAATGGGTTCGTCATCGTCGTACGCGGAAACCCTGGTTCGAACACCAGCAGAAAGAGCGTATCCACGTATAGCCAGATTTTCTTCCCTGTCCCTTTAGCCAGCAAAGGAGTGGAGTAAACAGCGCAAAAGCTGGCGACGGCTCACCGTTCACCTGTACTACAGCAATATTGGAGTGATACGGGAGGCTGATACGCATGTTGACTTCGGGTTTAAAACCGACGGCCTGCAAGAAAGCATTCAGGTACGAATAGTCGACCCTATCGAACCACTTGAACTGGTGACAACTGATCAGCGCGGCTTCATCGTCGTCTTTTAAACACTCTAGGATCGTGCGGATCTGATGCAGGTTGCTCTGAATTGTTCGTTACTTCACAGTACAAACGCTCCGTCACGATTATATCTAACATCTTTAAATCTGTGTTCAGTCATCGGCCTATTTTCATCTAAATCCTGCCCACCATCCCTGCCTTTTCTCGACAGCGTGATCACACCACTGGAGATCACTTCTAGGACGGACTGCTGTTGAACAAGAGAGTAAAAATCGGCATAAATATGGGTGACTGTACAATTCGTTGAGCAGACCATCAAGTCCAGAAGATTTGCCACTGCCGACACATACCATATGCCAAGCTAATTTTGCCCTTCGTGATTTCACTCTTGCGGCTCGCTGCTGTATTCTGCTCATGCCGAGGAAATTCCACCAAATAGCTGCGAAACTCTTCGCCACATAGGCCAAGCTCATTGTTAAAATGCCGCCGTAAGGACTCGCACATGTATTTATTGTAATTCAGAGTTCGCCCCTCCGGCATATCGACCTACTGAATGCATCAGTCGGAGCATCTTCCTTGCGCAATTCTGTGTCCATTTTCACAGCCTCGTTAGACATCATTTTTAACCTATTTCTAGCTACCTGACTTAGGTAGCTCTCGCTAGTCGAACGCTCAAGAGCCTGCCTAAATAAACCTATCTCAAGGGAATCCCCACCAGCCTCCGACCTGCCCAAACTATCCTTGAAAGTCTTCACACTTTTACCCTTATGAAGGACGAGTCGTTGCCTATATTAATTGGTGAAAGATCTCATACTATTCGTAAACCCTAATCTAGTCAGTTTTTACTGGAAGTCCTGTCACTCCAGTAAAGATTGATTGTCTAATTGATTCCTGGCCTAGCACATAAGTCTATCTTGGCACAGAAATGTCTATAGTCGGTATAGATTAACCAGCGAAACATTGGGAAATCTACTAAATCTAGATAGATCGTTCTCACTAACATTCTATTGTTAGATGGCTACCAGAGTAGACGGCCATGAAGAACCCAATTCCCCCACTCCAAATGATCAACCCGGTATTTATCGACGAGACCAATTTCGGCGATCGGATCAACCAATCTGCGAATGACCTCCTCGAGCCCTGTCAATCTTGGGTGAAAAATGTCATTTTCAGGAATTAAGAATAAGCACGCCGAATCCACCAGGAACGGCGGAAAAAGGAGACATGCTTCGCCAAATCGTTGGGCTAATGAATCACATCGATCTGAAATAATCGATTATCCACGGCACTAGCAGCATCCACATCTACATGAACAAGATCCACTTTGCACCCAGTGTTCGTTTAACCGACAAGGAAACACATCATCTGGTCCCCGTATGCTGAAGAGAAAACTATTTCGCTAGACAGTAGACATGCATAATCCTCGCAAACAAAATGTCTCCTGGATCGCGGTCACACCTACACCGAAGCAAAAGAGGTCAAGAAGCAAGCAGGAAGCCTTACTCTCTAGCCCCTCGTATTTAAGCTTTCTCCCAGACTCGATTCGAACATTTGGCAAGTACATTCGGCTGTATTTTGAGTCTTTTCAGCGCCTACTACATGGTGTCCTTACTGACGCCAACGAGCCGCTGCTTTGTCACGTCGGTTTTCAGCAGGAATAGTGACCGTGTGTTTAAAATTTATATATTGTATGTGGCCACTGGCTTCAGGCTTTTTAATATTTCACCAAAGAAGACTAGTTTCTTTTTCGTATTTGTTTTAGTTTACGAGATGGTATCTAGGAAGCAGTTGAAGAAATATCTTCAATTGAACGTAAACCCAATTCTACAGGCTAGCCGGTCTATTGCAAATCTGGATCAGGGAACAACGTTGTTTCGAACATCTTTCGTTTTCACGCCGTTTTTGTCATATCTAAAACTTAAACAATAGCAGACAGTTTCTCTCCGATTATTACACCCACAGTTCTTTTAGCCAGACATTTGCTATGATGTACAGACTGCAGCATATCACAATAAAATAACAGATTTCCAGGAGATGACAATAATGACTAAAGTTGCAATATAATCGTTTGAATATCACAGCTGATAGGAAAGTTAATAGACGGAAGAGACTTCCAAAAAAGAATCTGAGTAGACACGTCTGATTAATTAACCTGAAAATATTCATAAAATTCACAGCGAAGCTAATGGCGCTGAAATATGACTGTTGCTGAGATGGCATACTATAAACGATAACGTTACAGTTGCTTCTCCCGAATTAGTTCAGAATATCTAGATATGAATAACAGAAACATGAAACCAGACGTGGCTGCAACATTAGCTGCACAGAGGAATGGTAGTATTCTTAATGTAGAAGATTCTGATGAGATTAGCTGTCTAGCATGGTACACTGCACAATATCTCCGGGGCACAATACTTAGCAGTTAATTCAATATAATCGTTCCTCTTCATATCAGTCGAAAAAGTGAGACCTAAAAAGCAAAATTTCTGTTTTTCTGGATGCCCATTTCAGCTCATGATTTAAGGCAAATATCTTTCAGGCGATTCAAAGAGCAGATTCTGCATGGAGGCATTAAAATTAACAAGTTATTTCCTCTCGGACTGATTTGCAGATTGACAATTCTATTTAAAACAAGGTAAGTGTTATACAAAGAGACTTGTATAATTGAGAAAGGCCGGCAAGCGGACACACATACCAGATGCTGAACCTGCGTAGAACTGGCTAACAAACATATATTCACGAGAGGCGACCGGTATTCTCATCTCCTCTGCGAAAGTTTAACGATTGGACATATATTATCGGTATGATCGTACATTTCAGATGTAAAAGAGAGAAGATCGATTTATCAATTTCTTGTACTTGTTGAAAACGCTAAACAGTTGTACATAAGATGAAACAAATATAAAAATAAAGATTTCCTTCTTGGTAGCAAACTTTAAGTTTGCGCATAAAAACTAAAAATAAATAAAGTAGAAACAGTATTGAATATATATATATATATATATATATATATATATATATGTATATATATATATATATATATATATATATATATATATATATATATATATATTGTAAAAACCACAACTACTAAATAGTTGATATTTTATAACTGTTAACAATAAACATAACATAATTATCGCTTGGAAAATATCAAATACGATTTAAAATGCATATGTCTATAATTCGGAGATGAGGTATTATGTACACTCTGTGGGATCAGGTTGAGATCATAGACAAAGAACAGGAAATAACTGATAACTGACATCCATCAAATATGGCACGTGGAACTAGAACAGCCTGGCCCAGTGAGCGAAATAAATGGTTCAGTTCGACATTTCAAAGCCCTGAAGAAGGCTTGTGCGTACAACGGCCGAAACGTTGTAATAAATATGGCGACAAAGATGAGGATAATAGTCCGAATAATGTAAGTAGTGTACGATTGAATATGTATTATTTCTGTAGATAACTGCGATGTTAATTATAGTGAATTCGGAATTATTACAAGATACGGCTGGAAATTTCATATGCTAACCAAGATAGAAATGTTAGTAGATGCACCAGTGAATGTATTTTAATAAACCAACTGATGTGTCTACACACATTTATATATTGGTCAGCTTATGGACTTTTCCGTCGACTCTAATAAATGTGGAGTAAATCTTACAGACAATGGTATTTTATATAAAAGTATACGTCGATGTATAAAATTATCTTCTTAGCAATTGATTCATTTTCATATTTTTCCAGGCCAGCAGTAAACAGGGTAATTAAGACCTCAAATAAGGTCAACTTATTACAGGCATATAGTCTGCATTTTTATCGAGAGAATTCTTCATTTCAGCAAATATTATTTGTAAAATTATTCAAAAATATCCGCTGACTCATCTCGTTAAGGCATATTCAAAACCTTATTCTTGATCTTGTTTCAAATCATAATCCTTATGTCAAAAAGGTCGGCGCCAGTGTAATTCCAGGACAGACATGTTGGTCGATATAAACTAAACAGATAATGTCACGATTAATTAAAAACACCAATGTTTCTGAAGTAAGAGATGGGTGCGGAAATAGTCAAACGTCTAACAGCATAGCAAGCAAAATTTAGACACAAATGAGAGTATTTTAGACAGTTAAGTGGACATTTTGAAAGATAGTTTGATAAGTAGCTATCGGAAAGTTTCGACCAAGAGTTAATTATCCGTTAGTATAGATATTTATAACAATGTCGAGGACACAAGACACTATTTATCAAGGTAAAGTATATCACAATATTAAATAATGAGAAATTATAGAAAATTACTAGGGCATTGAAAATTACCAACAAAAGTCTGAGATCTTACGTCGAGTTCAATATCGACAAATACGAGGGAAAGAAAAGAACATATCAAATCAAACTGTTCAAAATATTAATCAAACTTGGCGTCGTCTGTTGGATGCTCATGAAACACAGGGATCTAATCATAATAAAATTCATTAGATTATAGAATTTTCTGCAAGACAAATTTGATAAAAATAACGATAAACATTTAAATGCGTTTATTAATATCGTTTTTTTTATGTTGGATATGAAATGGATAGACTGATGAAAATAAGGTTGATTACAAGATAACTACTGCATATGTAAAGATATATAGAAAATAGGAAAGAACTCGCAAGGTAAATAATCTAAAGTTCTTTAGTATTTTTGTTATTATTTTAAAAAAAAACAGTGCTCGAAACAAAAGTAGAGCCTAAATATAATTATTTATATACAAATATGATTCCAAAGCTACATAAGAATCATCATGCAGCGTTGGAATCATATTTTTAAATAAATAATTTTACATATATATATATATATATATATATATATATTACGATATAGGATATTAAGGGAGAGATTACTTCTTAACCTAGAAAATATTTAGTATTCATCGGGGTTTTTTCCTTTTCCTTTAAAATTTTAATCTATTTTTTTTAACATCGGTCGTTGATATTATTTTTTCTTATTAACTTCTTTGTTTTATACTGCAGAAGATTATAATTCTGAAGGTGTTTCGGCCAAGAGGCACTTTTTTCTTAAACGAGATACTTTTGTATCTATTCTAACAATAAAATGGGAATTATGATCCTTATATTTAAAATATATATTCATATATATGATCCTTATATTTAAAATATATATATATATATATATATATATATATATATATATATATATATATATATATATATATATATACTAGCAGTAGAGCCCGGCGTTGCCCGGTGATGTAAGAGATAGATCAAGTATCAACCATCATAAAGACTGAAAAAATAAAATTGACAAAGATTATTGTTTAAGGTTGACGGACACGCATGTCTTAATTAGTTTTTCTTTTAACGAATTGGTCAAACCCAAATTCAAACAAAAACATTGTTTACAATCGTTATGAGTCTATCGATTGTTGAATAGAATTTTATTATAAACAATTGTCTTGTAAATGGAATTTTTAAAGCATTCTGAATGTAAATAAAGAACAAAGTGTGCAAGACAATAAGAAATACTACCTGCCGAAAAAAAAAAAAGTGGTTTTTGTTTTATCGGTGAATGTTTGTTTTATCCCATATATGAAAACACACACACACACACAAACAACCGATCCCATATATAAAGGAATCACACAACACACATAAACAACCTGGGTTTTTTAAAACAAAATTTTATCTCCATGGAATCGCTAAAACATTTTTTTAATTATAGTCTGATTTTAAATTTTAAATTTAAAAAAAACCTTGTTGCTCTTTGTCGCAACAAGGGTAGTAAATAACATAGATAATTGTTAGCGCGTTTTTTGTATTTACACATTGATTTGGAAAATCTTGCAAAGATAAAAATAATTGTCAGATGTTAATGAAACTTTCAGAAACTATTCACAGATGATCGAAATTATTATAAATATGTTTTTTTTTATTAAAGTCATGGCAGAAATATTTTTTTTTATATTTATTAACACCCCCCATAAGTAATTTTATGAAAAACTCTAGAAATTCAAGACCATCAGTTTTAGTGATTACAATAGTTAAAAACACAAGGCTCTGAAGAATGCAAATCATGTTTTTTTTTTTTTGGCCAACGTACCTGAAAATCAGCTGTGAATTGTAACATAGAAAACTCAATAAAACAAATATATTATTTAGTTTCAAATGCTTTTATTTGTTTTAATTTGTTTTTATGAATATGGACAATATTTTCTGAAAGCAAAAACATTTTTCAATGAAAATTGAATTTTTAATACAATTATTTCTTATTTCTTTAATTTTAAAATAATTTTTAAAAAAAGGTTTAAATTGAATTTTAAAAAATATTTTAACATTAGTTAAAAGCAACATCAACCTTTCAAAATGTCCGTGTGAGATTGTCATTGTCTAGCGCTTTGAAAATTGTATTATTTGGACCAATCAGATTAGCCATGGTAATTAAGAAATGTAATTTTTGTGTTTATAGTCGGACAGTAATTATCAAGTACGGAAGACCAACCAGAATACAATTTAGTTGCATTATTTGAGTTCAGCATTGTTCTCCGCTGTTAAGCCCTTTACTTATACGAAACACGTATGGAGAAGTTAATTTAGTTTTCAATTTCAACTGAGAAGGGTATCTACAAGTAACAGTATCATCTTATGAAATTTAACTACTGCTAAACTTTAATTTATATGATCTTATTTTTATTTTAATCTCAGTTATGACATTTTTCCATAAATGAAATATCAAAATTAATAATAAAATGAATGGAAATACAAATAACACAGTTAAATGTAATAAATGTACATAAAATTATAGTATTTTATGTACACTTCTGATAAAATTTCATAAGAAAGGTACCTAAATTAATTAGATACCTTTTTCTTATGAAATTTAATCTCACTATTAACAGTCTTATTTTTTAATTTCTTTATATTTTCCATAAAGCATCGTAAACGTAAAAATGAAAGCTAAGTACAAAAAAAAAAAATAAAAAAAAAATAGAGCGCTGAAAGTTTTCCTTAAAAGTAACAAGGTAAATAATTTGTTCACTTAAATAATTTCACTTCCTTCCATCCGTAGAAAGAATTCTCCTCCCGTAAGTTATCTAAACGTCATGAATGTGCCTTTCGTCAATCATCAAGCGACGCGAAAGGTTATGACCTGCTTTGATTTATTTTCAAATTACATTTTTTCGGAGCAGAAGCTAAGTTAAGCTTGGTTCAAAAATATTTTAAATAAACAGTATAATTTCTGTTTTTATTAAAATCAGTTTTGAAAAATAATGATTTTAAAAGATTTTCAAAGTAAATTTTAATCTTTTTTATCAAATCGAAAAAAATGATTGAAAATGATTATCTGTCCTTTTTTTGACCTCCCCCAAATATTTTTAACGAAAATTTCAGACGTGCTAGGAACGATTAAAAAATGTAAAAAAATACCCCCAAAATACTTTGATCTTTCCTCTTTAATAATAATATGAACATTAGACGATAAAATTTTGTTTTCGTCAAGTTCGGCGTCTTTTTCATCATGTTATGCACCTTTGTTTACATTTTCGTGGGTGAGTTGTCCCCCTTTCATTCTCCTGATGTGTCTTAATCGTGTTTTCAAATTGATTTTATTAAAAAAAACAATTGTGTTTTTCCCATTTTCGGCCCCGTTAGAACCACCACAAGGTAATTTTATGTAGTCCTGTGAAGTTTTGTTGAAATCGGCTCAAAAATGTAGGAAATTCGATCCAACATATAAACGTTACACACACACACACACACACACACACACACACACACACACACAAACAATCTGCGTTTTATAATAAGTGAGATATATATATATATATATATATATATATTGTTAAACGTTAACCATATTTCTGAGAAATGTTCATTGCATATCGTTGACGGCCCGTTTGTAGGTAGAAAGTATACGACTAAGCAATGCGTGTGCCAAAAATCAGTTATCCGTTTGGACTATCATCATACCAGGCGGTACGAACTATAATAGGAAAATAATTGCCTTATCGTTCTTTCTTCCTCAATATTTACAGATTATTGCACCGACAACTGTTAGAAATCACCTTTCTTTGCTTGAACGCAATGACAAATCATGTGATACTAACAACTGCGCCATCTTTGAAAGACATTAATATGGAAAAGTTACTCAGAAATACACAACAGCATATAAAACGTCCGATATTTAACCTGATATTTCAATGGCAAATGTCGTATTAATTCTGATGTGTCTGTCCGTACAAGTAACATATCTGAGGATACTATTAGAAACGAACATTACAGGCTAAAATGTCTTTAAACAAGATCTGCTGTGATGTTTCTGTAAAGGATCAAATATATTGGTAAGCTAATTCAAGATTGAATTAGGAAAGGATCTAACATATTTCTTGTTATATTTTAAGGCAAACTTGGGCCATGATAAAAGAAATACCAGATGTTTCAAAATAATGATGTTTGTTATGCACAGCAATTCAACATGAAGTTCGAAAAAATATATTAAAACAAAAAGAACAAAAACAAACAAAGAAGTTTCCTGCCGTTTGATCACCTGAATATTTAGGGAGATTTAAGAAAAGAAGCTTTCCTTTGTAGAATGGGCATTACACTGGAAAAATAAAATCTTTCGCGATTCTCGCCAGTTTTCTACGTATGATAAAGTGACATGAAACACAAATTAGTTGCGGTATACCAGATAATCTCAGTTTCAGAACATTAATGAAATATTTAATGTTAACATTGTCCTTGTGTATTTGTGATGACAATGAATCCATTTTAAATTTGCTAAAAGAAATATAAGCTTTGTGCAATTTTATTTACACAAAATTATATTACAAGGCACATTTTATCGGTGTTTCATCAAAATATCCTAAAAATTCAGAACTTTACTCTAAAATGCTACCATATCACAGTATACTATGATTTATTAATATTATGTGAAGTAAAATCATATTTTTTTAATATTTGTTAAATTACTGAATAAATTACATAAATTTAACAAAATCAAATGTTTCTAATAATATTACACTCAGTGTAAATATAAATCTAATAAAATTTTCTAAAGCAAGCTGTAAACTTCCATCAATTAGAGGAGTTTCGAAATTTATATATATCAGTATAAGGATTATGTAGTAAATTAGCTTGCGGATCTTGTTATAAAATGTTTGCAGATTCACCTTTAAAAATTCTAGGTCCATAAATAATTGTCTTTGACACATATTTACAATTTGGCTTCTGTGTTTCTTTAAAATATCAACTTTTGTTAGATGTCGTATAATTAGGTCATTTATTTAAACAAATCATAGTATGTCATTTTGCTGGTTTTAAAGAATGATTGCATATGAATAATATATAAATGAGATGTTTCATCTATTATTATGATTTATGTAATATGCCACAGTTGAATTAAACGTGTCCTAAATGTCTAAACCCATAGAAATAATTTAACTTCGAGAAATTCGTTTTGAACATTTTCAAGAATATACAAATCTATGACTATAAGAAACAAAAGAAAAATGCAGACAAATGATGGGTGTAGTAGTACTAAATAAAGGGTCTTATACCCTGCGCCTATGTGTATAAGAATACTCTCTAATTCTCTCATTGTCTCTCTTTATCACCCTCTCTCTAAATACGAAAAATTGGTGAGGACAAAACACTTTCCAATTTTTTATTGTCTTATAGACTAGCTATCAAATCACTGAATGTAGCGTGTGTGTTTGCTTATATGTCTGTGCGTTAGTGTATTTATACATTTCTCTCTCCGAATTTTTAGCTTAATATATTGTACCTTCATGATCTGTACTGCTGACAGATATCATATTTCTTCACACACCTCAAACCAACCTTCCAGTCGACTAGTTAAGACTGCCAATTTCTTTGATTTTCGACAAATCTAAGTCGAGCTAATTTTACTTTGCCATTTCTCAAAAGATGCATTTCGCTAAAAAAAAAAAAAAAAAAATGAAAACACAGTACGGAATAAATTCTTTCAAAAGTACATTTGAGAAAAAAATAAGATGAAATAAATATTTGTTCTTTGAAAAACAGGACCTACAATAATTAGGAGTTTTTGAAATTTTTAATTTATAACGTTAAAACAAGAAATACATTGACTATTATGTCGGCCAACTCTATCGATTTATTCGTCCGACTATGCACGTTAATTTTATTTCATTCTTTTTTCTTTCTTTCTTCAAAAGCTTGACTACGTTCGCAGATCCTCCTGCCGAGTAAGCCCCCTCAGAGAAGAGAACATGACAAATGACTGTGTGTACGCCACCCCGTACAAGTGCGGAAAGAAATATAAAGGAAAGACAGGCCGCCCTCTTCTGGTAAGGCTTCAAGACACAAAAAAAGATGTCACACGAAGGGAAGTGAAATAATCAGGCGTGGCTGACCACATATGGAAATAAGAAGGAGATCATCGCCCTCAATGCGATCCGGTAGAAAACATAGACTTAGAAAATCATTGAAAATTTCGTAAACTTAAGGAATCGGCACACATGCTAGGCCACAAAAATCTCCTCTGTCGACTCTGGTAAAAAAACATACAATGATAACATCAAAAATTGCAATATGAGCTGTGGTAAAATTACATGCAGTGATAATAGCAAAAATTGCAGTATGAGCTCTGTAAAAAATTGTTGCTGAAGATATTAGGTTTATAAGTCCTAGAAATGTATAAACCTCAAAGACACGTAGCACAGCGGATAAAGGTGTTAGGTCCAGTGACAGGAGCCAAAGAGTATGAGTTAAATACATGCTTAAAGCAGTGTATATCTTGGAGAGGAGAATTAACAGGAGATAACTGATAACTGATATCCATTAGAAACGGCACAAAAAATCAGAACAGTCTATCCCAGCGAGCGAAAGAAAGTGTTCAGTTAGACATTCTAACCACATGAAGAAGGACGGAACGTTCAACGGCCGAAACGTTATGATAAATATTGTAACAATTGTATGATAGTCCGAACAATGTAAATATGTTATACTTTTTATTTCTGTATTTTCCTTCATTATTATATATATATATATATATATATATATATATATATATATATATATATATATATATATATATATATAATATCAATATATCGATAAACATTTTCAACAATGAAAAACGACGCTCTTTTCACGAAAGATTTAAAATAGATATAATTTAATGTTACTTCACCCAATGCTGGACCAAATAAGCCCGACGCCCATAGTCGTGATATATATATATATATATATATATATATATATATATATATATATATATATATATATATATATATATATTACTGCAAAGTAATTTTCAGTGGCAGTAACCAGTGATGCATAAGTTAACAGAACTATAGTTACTGCTTCTATTAAATATGCATTTAGATCGTCTACCTTGTTGTTTTACATAGAATATGGATTCATTTCCACCATTGAAAATAAATTCCTGGCGATTAACACGTGCATTAAACTCAGCATCAGAAACGATGATGGATAAAATGTATATTCATTATGCGTAGTAAATATATGTTTAAATATTTGTGTGCTTTTCTCATGCATATTTCTTTAAGTATGACGGACGATGAATACATTGTGGGTTAATTTAATTTTGATTGCATCATTACAAGATTTGTTTTTTTAGAATAAATAATTTATAGATATGTAGAAATCAGTGTTTGATGGTTTTCAGATTGTCACCTCTTTAAATTTAATTCCATCAATTTTGCTGTTGTATAGTTCATTATATATATATATATATATATATATATATATATATATATATATATATATATATATATATATATATATATATATAATTTAATCAAAAAATTTGATTGAATTCAACTGAACTAACAATTGATAATGCCTGCCTGTGTAATTTTGATTATAGTTTATCAATTTTCGAATATGTTTTCGCACACAAGAATCAAATTTCAAGTGTCTATAGGTTTTCAATTCAGAGTTGTCCTTATCCTAGACCAGTTACCATCCAAGTATATAGAACCTAGACTATACTGCTACTAATCAATTAATAAGTAGCGACAGGGTATTTAGTTTACAAACACTGCATATTTATTTGTAAAATATCGAGTAAAGAAAAGAGAATAATGAATGCAAATAGATAGAAGAGCGCTTGGATTTCACTTTATTCTTTTATTTTTTTATCTTGAAATAATGGGAAAGACATGGGGGAAGAAGAGGATTCATACCTTTCCAAGCGTTATAGTACGTAAGTGAAGGCAATGGATTCGAACTCCACACAAATATCAGGTACTATCCATTAATCCATCGTGCCTACTAGTGTTTATATATATATATATATATATATATATATATATATATATTAGTATTCCTTCAAAAATATATTAAAAAATGTATTCGAATACACATGATTTCTTGCATAAAATATGTTGTAGTGGTTCCAACGAGAGAAAAGTATGTATATTAAAAAGAAGAGAAGAGAGGTGCCGCAAACGTTTTTGGTTGTAATGTGGATTTATTTAGAAAAAAATATTATGCTTTGTTTTACATAATTTTACGACACGTGTTTCTGGTCTCGCGACCGTCTTCAGGTAAAAGTGGAGATTTCTACATATTATTAAAAATAATTAATTTTTCTTCATGTTCAATGTGAAATATTCTCGATATGAGACATTCTCTGTTTGTGTGTTGGTAATCCGAATTTCTTTCTAGAATTGTCAATGAAGAGTTCTGCGCGAAGGGTCATAAAACAATTAAGGTTGGTCCAGCGAGTAGTTATCAGCATTTTATCTTTTAATGTTTTAGTGACCCCTATGTGCTCTTGGATCTGTTTCCATTTTGGTGTGTTCCTGTCAGCATGCGTGTATATATGCGTGCGTATATTTTTATATCCATACATATACTGTCTTACTACGAGGAATTCATAAACTTATTTGTAGCTATACACGCATACACACATACGCACATACACACTATCCCACCATAAGTAATCAGTACACACATTTACACACACACACACACATATATTTCATATTTCCCAAAGCTACATGGAACCATGGAACACGTGTCATAAATATTATATAAAACAAAGCATAATATTTTTTCTAAATAAATCCAAATTACAACCAAAAAACGTTTGAGGCACCTCTTTTCTATTATTTTTAATATATATATATATATATATATATATATATATATATATATATATATATATATATATCATTTGTTTGGCTGTTAAATGTACGAATGTATATCTCACATTTTTAATGCAAAAACTTTCGAAACTGCTGTGCTATGAGATCATTCAATGTTAATCATATCCGTAAAATATTATTTTCCATTTGTCTCTCGTCCAGTCTTGGAGGGTCTAAATGCGTATTACTTCAATTGCCTCAAAATACAAAATAAATAAGTATGTAATTGCTATTCCTGTGATTGTGTATATTTAAATCGACTTCGGTAATTGTTTTCTGGTTGTAAGATCAAAAATATCCTTATTTTATTTAGATTCTTTGATGTAACCATCAAACCGAAAATTTAAGAAAAATCATTTTATAAGATATTCGCTCATAGGACATAAATTGAGTGGAGTAAATAATCCATTATTTCATGTGATTGTTACTGACAACGTGTTTCAATTTACAAAAGAATAATACGTTTGGGCGATTTGTAATCCGGTTCGTTTCGAAATCGAAGAAAAAATACATAATTGTATCAGTGGAAAAAAATATACGCAGGGAAGGAGCTTTTAAATTTACAAATTTCAGCAGAGTTTTTTTTTTTAAATTATCAATGAATGGAAAGAGAAAAAAAAAAGGTTTTTTAATGGAGTGCGCTTGGATTTCCCTTTGTTGTTGTATTTTTTCTTATATCTAGTAATAATGGGAAACTGAGGGAAAGATCTGGTCATTTCCTTTTGAGAGTATAAAACGCTCGCAACACTATTTAAACAAGAAAGAGACATAAATAAATACATGCACAAAGACACACACACACACACACACACACATATATATATATATATTTATTTATAAAATCACTATAAAAATAACCATTTTGTTCCAACATTACTAGTTGCTTATAAATGATGGTGTTGTCTATAATAGTTTTTTTGTTTATTTTTGGATGTATATATATATATATATATATATATATATATATATATATATATATATATATATATTAAAGTAAATAACTTATATTTTATTCACGAATATACAATTTATACAAAAAATTAAAAAATATTTAATGTGATTAATAAAATGAAATCATTATAATAAAATAAATGATATTTACATGCTATCAATTCCTTGAGAAATAAGCTTCTCATATTCTTTTGTTGTCAAATGGAAGACACATATATTATATATTTGACAATTTGAAATTGTCATCTTCATTTCGCATTTATTCATCTGACATCATCTTGAATATAAGAGGATCTTACTATTCAAAAATTTGATATAATTTATATCTTAAGTTCAGTTATTATTGATATCGCCATTAATCTATATCTTATATTTATATATATATATATATATATATATATATATATATATATATATATATATTTATATTACAAAAATATTTTAACAACAATTAGATTTAATAGATACAAAACATTAAAAAAATCAAATTGAAATTTTAAATGTGATTAATGGCGAAATCACTTCGCTAACAAGACTAAATGAGAAATTTACATGCTATCAATTCCTTGAGAAATAAACTTCTCATATTCTTGTTGTTGTCAAATGGAAGACACATACCCAATACGTTTGACAATTTGAAATTGTCATCTTCAGTTCGCATGCCCTTCATCTGACATCATCTTGAATATAAGGATCTTACTATTCAAAGATTTGATAGTAATTTAGTCTTAAGTTCAGTTATCGAAGTGATATCGCCATTAATCACATTATCTTTGCTATTTAAGTCATATACATATATATATATATATATATATATATATATATATATATATATATAATCCTCATAGCATTAAAGAATACATACAACAAGCATCCCTCTCTCTCTCTCTATATATATATATATATATATATATAGGGTCCAAGATTCATATCGTCATGAAAGCATCCTATCGTTATTCTGTCAAGAAAGCAATACTTCACAATTAGATTCCGTCTGAGTCTTGCTATTTATGCAAGGCAGAGTGAGGTCTGCTACCATTATCATTTCGGGGAGTGTCCTTCTTGTGAAGATGTTGAGCTTGTTTATCTAAGGAAAATAACACACCCTAAATTTGCCATACGAACAGCGTTAGTGTGTGAGAAGTAATCGGTGGGATAACATTTGCATTTTGGAGTATAATTTTGATTACCCTCAAAACCGCCTAAGTATATTTGAACTCAATCTAAACTGGAATGAATATTATATTGTATATATAAATAAATATATATATCGATACATCAGAACTCATTTTATCTGACACTTTTAAAGTATGGTAGAATTATTTAAATATATTCCACATGATACAACGATTGGACTCTCAATTATATATGGGTATATAATGCTTATCGGCTTTCGTAGACACAAGGAAAATCAATGGTTCATGTAGATTCAGAACGAACATTTGTCATTACTTAAATATATAATCCAATTAGTGGCTTCCAAACGAACAGTATACGGGATAAAATATTTATCTGCATGCATAGGGATACATAAAATACGTTTACCTCAGTTTCGGAACCATCGTTGCAAAATTAGCAATATGAGTCTCTCCATAGTTTTGAGATAATCAAAAACCATATACAACAACGTTGAGAAAGAAGAAATACAATTTGTCATATTTGAAATACTGAACACAATCAATTCAATAGTAATAAAAATTATAACTATACATTTCATGTTCATATCACTACAATTCATCAGAGATATGCCTCTTTTAATATCAAACACACATTGAATGGGGATATGTATCGGACGATAATTAGTATGTCCACATTTATTTAAAAACAGTAGTAAATGGTTAGATTTTTGTTGTTTTGCAATTGATGATTCCTTAATAACTAATCAGTTGACTCATTTATAGCAAAATAAACGCCGATGTCAAATTTTATATGTATTGTTCTTATCCTAAACATTATCGCTCATTATCAACCTTCGTTTGATTCCTCTATTCAGTAACATTCCCTTGGTTACAAATGCATCCCTGCT
>CAHIKZ030002719.1:232500-248412 GCA_903632075.3 Acanthosepion pharaonis | reverse complement strand
ATGAAAATGAAACAATGGGTCGGCTGTTCCTTCCATTGAGTTTCCTTCTTTGAGTTTCAAATGTACAGGCCAGAATGATTATTTTAGAGGGAATAAAATCCACTTGGAACATCCTTATTCCAGCTACTTCTTTTATTATAAAATTTTCTCCCTCCCTTTAATGTAGGCTATTAGCATTCTAAGGCTGTGTTTCATTTGAATATATAATAGGTGGGTGGTTGGTACTAACATCAAATGCATCTGCTGAAAAAGATGCTGATAACCAAATTAAGACTGTCCGTGCAACGTGTGGGAATCTATTCAAAAGAGTCTTCAGCAATCCTGGGCTAACACAAACCACTAAGCTCATAGTTTACAGAGTTATTATAATTTCAACAATCCTGTGAGACCTGGGTATTTTACAAAAGAGGTAAATTTGAACAATGCCATTATATGAAACTTTGTCAAATCCTATGGAACACCTGGCAGGACTGGAGCATGAACATTGAAGTTCTCTGTACAAAGATGGAGAGCTTAGAAACCATCATGACTCACCACTATATAAAAAGAATACCTGCTCGGCCCGGTGGCTAGGATCAAAGTGTAGTATCTGCGCTTTGTGAGCTGCCGGGTCGGGTGTCTGTCAAACTCTCTGCTTGCAGAGAAGGAACCCGGACGAAGCTCCGCCGAAGGGTGGGGTTTCGTTCGGGGAGGTTGATGGAACTAGCCCGGTGGACGGGTTTAGATGGGTTTTATTTTTTTGGCTGGGCCTACGGACTCAGACATACCCACAAAAAAGGCCTTGTGCCACATTCAATTCCTGTGGGTGGATTGATAAATACCATCTATAAAAAGAATGCATAAACATAAAATGTCTTAATATATATATATATATATATATATATATATATATATATATATCCAACAATACATTTTTCGTATTTGGAAGTAACAATAGATTTTATTCATTAAACAATCTGTATTTTCGTCTATTTGCCTGAAATTCGAAAAATTTTAGGAAAATAAATTGCGCTCCGCCCTTGAAGGGGTAAAATTGCCATTCAAAATCGCAGTGTGCTTCATCAAACCCAAAGAGCCATGAACAATGTCACAAACAAAAACAACTTTAAGCAATAAGAAAACTCTTTTAACTTCGACTAATTCCTACATTTGAGTCCATGTCTTCAAATCCGTAAGTCAACCATCCATCCTTGCTAAATATTAATGGTTTATTTTTAAAAAATGGGGCGTCTGTTTTTAAATCTAGAGAATATTCAATATAATAGGTTTGAAGTAATGAATCTAGTTGAAGTAAAATAAATTACAGAATTGCCATGGCTCTATCTCTCTCTCTATCTATATTTTCATATATATATATATATATATATATATATATATATATATATATATATAGACACGAGGTTGGGGTCTGGCATAAAAATTATCAAAACACTTGAAACAGATAAAAGTAACATCGTTTTTTATGTTATTCTTTTTGCACAATATATATATATATATATATATTTATTCTGGGGGATATATATAATATATATATTCAATATGTCCAATCTATACATTTTTGATGTTTGATCTTGCGCCTCCATCCTTCTGGAATCCTCTTCCCAAACACTTTGATTTTTGCGCGTGTGCATAACCCCCTTGCTTACTATTGGCACTCCCACCATTGTTTGGGGTATCAAAAGCATAAAAAAAATCTAAACGACAGTCTTTTGACTCATTATGTTAAGTTATATCCCCTGTGCGTTAAACTGACCATTCAGACCCAAATACACAGGAATCATTAAGGATATTTTTTCTAATTTTAAATGACATTTTTTCTGCAACCTCTTATTTAACCTCATGGAACCAGGTACTCAAGCAAAATTTTTGTTCTCTGCAAAATATTTCCGTTACATTAAAACATTGGTTTCTGTTCAATCAATTATAATAAACATACAATACAATTAGACAATATAATGGGTTTTATATGGAATCAATATATAATGAAAAGTATGGGTATGCTTTCCTAAGAATTTAACAACTCTTGGGGAAAATGGCTATGGAAAGTTCCAAAATCCCACTGGGTTTTATTTTCGTATGCGAAATGTAAAAAAGTAAGGTATGAAGGAATGAATGAATTTTATTTTTAATCCGACTTGTATTTCTTATTACTTTAAACCTAAAAAACTTTTAGTGTGTGTACGTGTTTTGGTAGAAGTACTGTATTTTTTTATTTTTATAAAAATAAACGGACCTAAAAAACAACATATAATTATTTTGTAGTAAAAATCTATTTTAAATTCAAAAATATATAGTTTTATATCTTGGTTTATGATCTTAACCTCGTTATTGTTAATAGGACAATAATTTTAAATCAATTGATGTCAGGCATTAACAGATTTTCGGTGATGGAAAAAAAATGATTAATTTTGAATAACCATGAACGTTTTTTTTCCTTTTGTGTTAGTTAACCATTCTTTTAAAATTTTTTAATTTTTTTAGAATATTGATTTTCAAAACTATTTCTTTCTTGTAATGGAGGCCATAACCATGTAATTTAACTTTTAGAAAAATCAATATGACGAAAGATACATATACACCAGAAATGAATTGTTTATCATATGACCCCAGAGAAAATAAATATCTGTTGAAATAAATTTTGAACATATTAATTTGGCTGTTTCCATTCTAACTTTTCTTTTTATTTTCTTCTATTCATCTAACTTAATAATGAAACTATATATAATTTTTAAAGTTTTTCAATTTTAGCCCACATTTATTTCAATTTTCTTATTTTTAATGGTAAAAACTAATCCCTTTTAAATTTAAATATAAATAAAACTTTTTAAATGGATTTTTTTGCATTCTAAAAAATAATGTTTATATATCGTTAATTAAACCCAATGCTAATACCAGAAAATTTAGATGTGATGAAAATTAAGACCAAGTTTGGTTTGGGTATGCATACTTTTTAGTCAAAAAAACGACTTAAAATTCATTTTTATATTTTATAAATTTTTAGTTAATTGACATCCTTTTGTGACTACCCGCAGTCATTTTTTTTTTTACGACGCGTCATGAATTTCCAGAAACCAACGGCGTTCAGTAATTCTTTTGATCATGCGAAGAAAACGAAAGCGTATGCAGGAAAAATTTTTCCACGTGAAATAAGTATTGGTGATCCACAAAACGTGTTGTTTAATTCAGTTTTCCTCTGTCTGTTATGTTTCAGGATTATTTCAAATGTTGAAAATAATAAAATTCTAAAAAACAGTGCATTTCATTGTCGGGTTTATTTTTTTTTGACAATTTTCTTTTTATCTGAAATAAAAATAATTGTTTTGTTATTTTTTAAGAATACGTAAATCAAATCATCTTTAAATTAAACGAAAATTATTTAAAACTTTTTTGGTTTTTTTTTTAATTCAATATTTAAATGCAAAAGATCAATTTTGGTTCTTGTTAGTTTATTCATGCCTATTTATCTACTCCTCCATAATGTTGTATAAATGGCAAAAAGTCTCAGTCTTCCACAGGATCTAGGTTAAATTCTGCCCGATAGAATTTTAAACTTATTAAAATTTTTTGATAGCTGCAACAAACTGGATACAAAGACAAACCCTTTGATATGAAAACAACGATAATGGCTAATGGGTTACATTTTTCTTGACGATATGTAAAACATCTTTTTCAGGATATCTAATCGATTTAAAAGTTGTACGCTTCTTCAGTGGTTGAAAATGTATAAATACAATTATTTGGTCATTTTTTTCACGTGCTATATTTTTGTGGAAAATTTAAAATAATCTCTCTTAATTCCATCTGATTCTCCTGCCTTAAAATAAAGAACTCTCTAAAAAATGCCTTTAATTTTTAATTTACAAACGCCTTTTTTTTTACCATGTGTCAAATGAGGACATCTGGGTTGAATTTTTCCATTTTTTATGTAAATATCTTCAGCCACCATTTTATGTGTGCTCAGTAAATTTGCTATTATATTGCATGTTTTGTAGGAGCTCATATTAAAACTATGTTGATATCATTGCTTTTCTCTTAAACTCCAAATTATTTTACCTAAATTGTGCATTAGAGAATGAATAATTAAGTTTATGAAAGCTAATTTTAAGGAATATTGCGCAAGGAGAAAGAGTTAACCCTCTTCTTGAACGGTTGGTTTTCTTTCTATATGTATATATATAAAATAGGCGTATATGACCATATACTAAAGATTTGAAGGAACATCGCATCCTCTGTTGTCAAAAATATGTGAAAGAGAAAGGAACACCATTAAGAAAATTTGTTCTTTCAGGAATCAGCACATCTATTATAGAAAAATCTCAATTATATATTATTCATACTATTTAAGAATATACAAATATAGTTTCAGATATAAATTATGTATATATAAAAATGTTGTGTGTGTATCCATCAAACTTTGCTGATTTTTCAGCTTTACCAATAGTTGAAATAATTGGTTCAGTCCATTCCAACTAACCTTAAACAGGCCTGAAAAAACGTCCACGAAACGTGATCATATGGAAAAAGAAATGTTTCAAAACCTAGTCCGAATAATGTTTAATTAAATTAAATGAAACCTCATCTTCAGAAATAGAAGACTCTGGCTAACTAGGTATCAATTTATATTTCAACTTTATGTTTAAATTCAACCCTCTTTCTGAATCAAGATAATCATAATTTTGACAAATCTCTTCTGAGAGCAATCATTTAAAATAAGTAAATTGCAAAAAATAAAAGGTTATTCCCTCACACAAGCTTAAAATATAACTTATATATAAGATTTAGATATATTTTTTTTCATAAGCATACATAGGAAGGGAAATTAGGATATTTTTAAATGGTTTAGATTTAAAATACATTTTTAATAGGAATGATCTGTATAATTTCAAACAATTTCTAAAACAACTTTATTAAAGGGATGAAAAACTCTATTTAGACGTATGAAACATTCATGATTCAAATTTGAAAACTTAACATTTTCACTCATAGTAATGGTATACTGCAATAACGTAGCGGTTTCTGTTAAATATGTTCTTGGTCAAATTTAAATCAAACCCATTTGTTGTTTTCTCCCAATTTTAGTTGGGCCAGAATTATGAATGATTAAATACACACACACACACAAATTTATATAGTATATATATATATATACTAGGATCTTTCTTATATTTAATGAAGTAGATTTTCAGGATTTTTCAAGCACTATTTAATTACATGAATTTGATTGTGTTATTTCCGGATTAATATGTTTAGGGTTATTGAAGAATTTTCTTTTGAATTTGTTTTATTAAATTTTAATATAAGTGAAAGGATATTTCAAAAATAAATTAATGAATCAAAAATTTATAAACTAGTTTCGTCCTAATTTGAATAAAAAAAAATTTTCAACAGTTCCAATACAAGTCCATCCTATTAAAAAAATAGACAAAACTTACCAATTCTATAAAGAAAAATCTCTCTACTATTTATATATATATATATATATATATAAAACAAATATAAATTTATATCAATTTTTTTCTTCTTTTGAAAGCCTTAGGGCAACAAATAATTTCACATGAAACTCCAACAAATTGAAGACGAAAACAAACCAAAAAAAAACAAGCTTTTTTTTTTTTAAAAACCATAGTCATTTGTTCTTTTTTAATTTGTAACGTTGCTGTTTGGGAAAAAAAAATTAAAGAAATATATTTCTGGGATTTAAAAAAAAAAAAAAAAAAAAAAAGTTTAGACATTTAAATCAAAGTATGACATAAAAGACTTTTATTTTTTTTTTCATACTGGCCATGTCAGATTATTTTTGCGACTAATATCTAATCCTATATTGTTGTTAAAAATTTATCTTCCTCACATTTTTCATGGGCAAATGATAATGTCAGTTTTAAAATTTCAATTTGTTTATTTAATTTAGTAATCAGTAAATTCTGCTTAATGATTATTAGGTTTGTTCATTCTTTAATACTTCTCAATTTTTGCATGTCAAAAAAAAACTATGCCTGTGCTACCCTTTGGTAAATATTGTTCTCAAGATTAAATGTATTTCACCAAATTCAGTTGAACGCAATCTAGGACTAGAAAAGCGATTCTCATATATATATAAAGACTTATATATATATTTATATATAAAAAGACTGCTTGAGTTGCTAAATCAACTGAAAATATCCATTTAACCTCTGAAGGAGAATTAATCTCTTTTTTTGTAAAAAAAAAAAAAAAAATTCATGAAATTTTTTATGCATTACATAAATATTTTAAAAAAATTCCCTGGATACAGTCTGTTTTTATAATTAATTTTAATAAAAGTTTTTTTTATCGTGTTAAATATTCTCATTTCAGAAATTTCATTTAATAAGTTTTCTAACTTTTTGCATTTTGTGACAGAAATACATGAAATCTAATTCACAGAGGCATGACATACAAAATTTTAGATAAAATATTTGAAATGTTGTACATTAGCTATTTTAGATCGTTTTTTGGTCACCGCATTGAAATGAATCAACGTTGATTTGTAAAAATTTGCAAGGGATGGTTTTATAATCATAAAGACGTAAACAAAAAACTAATCATCACATTTGAAAAACGCCACTTTTATTTTGAAAAAATGTTCAATTTGAACGTGTCTCTACTTATTAAATCTAAAATTTTTATTCTAATGAAATTTCACCAACTAACGAAATGGAATTTAAAAAACTTTTTTTACATGTTTTTTTCGGTGCCAAACTGGACAGGATGTTTCATGTTACCTCAAAAGTTTTTAAATAATTTTTTTATGACACTCGTATGTATTGAATTTAAATTTTTTAACAATCAAATTCTTTGATATCAAAGATCTGAACTTTTAATTGATTGACATTTTATCTACATATTCTCATTTTTGACTTCATGCATTTGAAGGTTTTGCATTTATATTTTGGTAAGTGCACAAATCTAATTGTGAACATCTGAGGGTGAAAATGGTTGAGCAGAAAATGTGGTTGTGTATGTGTGAAGGCAAGACTCCTGGAATGTGAAATCCCAAATGGATGGACACCTTGTTTCGTCGCCACAATCAGGATATAGATCATTTTAATCTTCTTTTGATTTAGGATGACTGCCACATTATCGGTCTGTATCAAGACTGCCATAAAAAAATATCTCTATCAAATTTAAAATATTTTTAAATCTTGTTCATTCAATTAAAAATGTTATTTGTTTATATTTTGATTATTTGGTAGGGCGATTGTTCCTCTTTACCGTTGCTTTTGCTTTCTGTTGACTGACCCTATTTGTGATTTTCACTCTGGTTGGAATTTTCAATTGAAGTGCCTTTAGATAATCGTAGTAACATGGCAGGTTTTTAAATGGAAAAAAAAAAAAAAAAAAAAAAAAAAAAAAAAAAAGGACCCAAAAAAAAAAAAAAAAAAAAAATTGATTTAATTCATTTTGGAGACTGTAATTAAATGACAATCTTCAGGTTATTACCTCGCTTTGCCACTATCCAGGAGAACTGAGTTTTCTCTAGAGATGAGTTTCTGTTAGATGATAAAATCCAGGCTCAGCCGGTCCCCAATAGTCTCTCCATTGGGGGTTTCTGTGGATGATTAAGAAACACTATAATGTATTAAATAACAATCTGCAAATCTCTCTTTTCACTCCAAAATAGAAAAGATCACAGAATAGTTTATTAAATGGATTTTTATGATCTTCTGCATCCATCCATATGTTTTGATGTTTTGTAACAATGCATATAGTATCTTGAAATATCCATCTATAAAAGCATGTGTGTGTGTGTGTGTGTGTGTGTGTGTTTAGTGTGTGTGTGTAAATAATCATAGTGGTTGACCAACCGCTAAATAAATGCTCCAAGTTAGCGGGAAGGCTAAGACTATCTTTGCATTTCCCAACTCACATCGATAGTGGAAATAATCGATTTTTTTCATGCTTCTACGGCAGTTTTCATGTTGTTTTCTGGTTTTTGTATGGCCAGTGGAGAGCCTATAGCTGGCTGCCACAAATAGGCAGGAAGATTCTATTAGCCAGCATGAGAGCCAACAGCGACTGACACAAATGTTAAAGCATGCTAAAAAAAATCAATAGCTGCATTCATCACAAGTGGGAAAAAATTTAAATCTGCATGACACTTTTACTCCAATTGGCTCATTCGCTTGCTTAAACTCAACGTTGATTCTGATTCCATGAGAACTGGGTTGGGTGTGAAAAAGTTTTGTTGTTAACATTCTTTTTTCATTCGGTTTTTTTCAGTTACGGGTCCTTTTTTTAAAGCTGATCGTTTTGTGTTCATTTTGTTTAGTTCTTTTTTTTGTAAATAGATTTAATGTTTAGTATAGAGCTTAGAAAAATTTGCAGTGTGAGATAGGCAAGAAGTAAGGCATGTAGCAACATCAGCACGGCAAAAGGGCACTCCTTTAAAGGCAAGGAAGGGCAAAAATATTTTAAGTCAAGATAGCGATTGCTGTATAAGTCGTACGATTTTTGAATCAAACATTGGCAATACATGCTGTTAGTAATTTATATAAACATATTTTTTAACCTACTGTAGATATATCTCTTCAAATAATAGAGGGTATTGAATGTCTCGATTGAGTAAAGATATACGCTTTAAAAGCTATTTATACCGGCAGATTTAATTGTAAAAGTATTCTAAAAGTATGAAAAAAATAAGATTTAACTAAAATGTTTGGTTTATGAGATGTGTTTATTAAAGCAGTTTTAACACTGTATTCCAATTTTTTTCAACCAGCAGATTATCTGCCCCATAAATATTGGCTCTCAATGTAACGTTTTTAGTTTTGAATATGTTTTTTTCCTTTTGATCTGTTAAATATGATACATTTTTATAAATAATCATTTGGAAAACATAAATAATTAATTTAATTCAAAATTATTTAAATGCATTAATCCCCAATCTAAAATTTGAATTGTTGAAACCAATGATTGCTAAAAGTAAAATTTGCTTGTTTTAATTAATATCAAAGGTAAAATTTTTCTCTAGTCCTCAAACTTTTCATGGACATTGGGAATTCAATTTGAAGAGTTTTAACTTTAAAAATATTGGAAAAACTAATTTTTACAGACATCCTATATCAATAAGATCAGATAAAAATTAACAAAAAAATTTGTAACGCATGATAATTTCCATTAAGTGTTGAAAACGGTCCTGTTTTTTTTTATATTCAAAATGCGTGTTTCCCTTTGGATTATCCCTCTCTACAAATAGATTACCTGAAGAATATAATATATAAGTTATATATATAAAATGACCAAACCTCTGATTTCAGACTTTTAATGTAATTTATTTTATTTTTTTAAGTATAGCTTTTGAAAACAGATATTGTTGGTTCCCAAATTAAAACAATGATTGTAAACCATGTTCAGAATGCATGTTGGAGTAAATGTAAAATTGGCTTCTTCCTATTAAAAAAAATTTGAGGCCTATTCTTGCATAATCAAATGTGATCAGTTTAACATTTTGTGAAAACTAAAACTGAGTTTGCCACTAGAATTTTCCACCGTTATAATAACAGTTGTTTATATTTATAACATACGTTTATCATAATGTTTAATGCTTTGAGAGAGGGGTTTCTAAACGAATTTTGTTTTATTTGTTCTAATCCTGAGATGAAATGGCATGTTTGTTCTGACTGAATCCCATCTGAGAAATAATTTCAAATATTTAAAAATGATGCAGGAACGCGTCATTTCATTATGGGAAATGACGCCATTTGATGATCTTCATGTATTGTCATTTTTTTTACGTTTGGTGTACAGCCTTTGGGTTCAAAATTTATCCTTTTTTTTTTAATTTAAAATGACTTACAAAGGTCTTTCAATTGGTTTACTAGACTAAATGTTGAATGGTTTGTATTAATTAATATTAATCTTTTTTTGTAAAAGATATTAAAATTCCACAATGAAGATTCTGTGGAAATAAATCCAAAACCTCTTTCCTTTAATGTTGCTTTGATTTTGTATGAGCGAAATAAATAAAAACACCCTTTAAATTTTGGCACCGGCAAAAAGTTTATGCGTAATCCACTGGAAAGGCTTTATCGAAATTTTTTAAATTTTTTTTTTTTACTATTATGGTCATTTTGTTTCCATGATTATTTATATATAAAAAAATTTTGAACCCTTCTATTTAATTTGGGCAATTAACATTTTCAATATCTTTAAATCTGAATAAATTAAATATTTTCTAAATAGAACTATCAAATTATACATTATCTTTTTTCATTTCCTGGTAACAATTTTAGTCTTTTAATTATCTAATATTTCTAAATTTATCTACCAGATGCAGCAACAAGATTCTTGAAGGTTATAATCTTTATGAAAAATTTCTTAATAATTAAATAAGGTGTTTTGTTGGTATTTATAAAATATAAATAATATATGTTTATGCATTTTTTGCAATTTGGTTATATATTCAAAAATTCAAATTAGATAAGGATAAAGGAAAAATCTTTATTTGGATTTATATTTTTATTTTTTTTATGACACCGGATTTTTTTGTAACGGGCAAATTTATCTATCAAACCTCCTAGGATATATTTATCAACCATCTAAATATATATATATCTTGCGCGTATAAATAATTTTTGGATTTATAAAATTTAGAAACAATTTTATTTTTTAACTGGGGCTCTTAAAAATCATTTATCTAAAAATATTTAAAAAAAGGATTAAATTCATATCTAAGAATTAATTAATTCTAAATCATTGGCTTCTGTTATTATAAACTATCTGGTCGAAATTTATATCCCAGGAATGTGTTATCTTAGTTCCAGGATGATGTTGTATTTTTATTATTTTTTTTTTTTTCATTTTATCTGAACCATTGCAAAACATGGATCAAAATAAAAATGGAATCTAAAAACAGACGGAATTTCTTTAAAAAATTAACATTGTTTAATCATATTTTACATAATCAAAAAAATATGCCAATATTATAAAAATAAATAAATTCGGTTTTTAACAGGTTTTTGCCTAAATAAAGATAATCTTTAGAATAACATACAATTGTTAAGAGAATTTGAAAATGTCCTGTGCACACAAATAGAAAGTGTGAACATGGGAAATATTTAAGATCAATTTTGGGACAGAAAATTCTGTTACAACAAAGCTGTTAATAGATGGGGGCTTCCTTTAAATATAATTTTACTATTAATAATAATAGATCTTCTAATCCTTCGATTTTTTTGAACAGACCTTCTGAAAACATATATATATTTTTATTTATATATATATATATATTGGAAAATTAAATTACACAAATGTATTTCTGAAAAATTTGGCTGGATTTACTTTATCATTTCATGATTATTTTAAATATTTATGCAATGACCGTCCTCTTAGCACACATTATGCCTGAATTTTTCCTACAAAATTTTTTGCTTTATGGGTTTATTCTCAGAATTACTGATTTTCTGCAACTGCTGATTCAAATGGTTGGATCTTCTTTGAATTGTGGACTTTTCCCCCCTATAAAAAATCATGTATTTGTTAATTTTAATCAAAATATAAAAAAATCATTTCTTGGACATTTGTAAAGAGGTTTGAAAATTGATAATGCATTTGTCGGCAAAATATTTCAAATGAATATTTTTTTCATTAATGACAGTTCAAAATTTCAAATAAATTTAGTAAATAAATTTTCACAAACTTTGCCATGTTAACATTTTGACATGATGTATATTCTCTTGAAAATTTATTTTTGTGATGAATCGCTTCAAATTTGTTGGTTGTTTATTTGTATTTGTATGAATAAGATGGCGTTTAATGTGAAAGTTCAACATTTTATTTATTGCAAATTCGTTTTATGTTTTCCAATTTAAATTAAGAAATAACTGATCAATCAAATCACGTACAAAGTTTGAAATTCAAGCATATGCAGTTCCCTTTTTTCCAATTTGAAGACACTTTGAAATTAAACTTTTTGTAGGATAAAAAGGTGTTTTTTTTCCATTTAGATTGCTGATCCTTTTTTTTTCAATTTTTTCTGAACTTTAACAATTCATAATTAAAAAATTAATCCTTCTTTGTGGAATGTCATGTTTAATTTATTCTGCATGGCAACTTGGATCTGGTCCACGGTAGTCAAAAAAACACGAAACGCAGTTTGGAAGGTTGTGGGCAGTTCATTTTTTTCTTGCATTTTTTGATTTTTGTTTTTCAAAAAGTCCGAATGCTTTATTTTGGTTTTTTTCCACTATAGATAATTCCAAATTTGAATCTTTGGAAGAATTTCTAATAATCAAATACCCTTTCATTTTCCTCCATAATCTATTGAGAGTCCTTTCCTGCATCTCCCTACCCACCTCCATTAGGGTCAAAATGAATGAAGAATTAAAAAACCCATCGATGTCAATTGCACAGTTGGGTGAACTAAAAATGGTTAAGAGACGTTAAATAAATTTTTGTTAAAATATCCTAGGTGATCTACTATATTCAGGACCATTTAAATTATCCGCATACAACCATTTCATCCCCAATAGCAAGATGTTTTCCACTAATATTTAAGGGTTTCAAGATTTTTAATATCTCAAAATTTTATTATTATATATTTTTTAATTAAAAAGATAAATTTAAAAATATATTTCATGTAAATTGACATTTATCAAATTGTTAAAACTGTTTAAATCAATTTTAAAGTTTTTATCTAATATTTACACAACTCCCGAAACAAATTTGGAATGATTAGACTTAAATTAGAACATATCATTATTGGGAATAAAATCAAAATTCTCCTCTATTATTCTTTCTTTTCCATATTTTTCAATTTTTCTTGTATGTTTTATAAGGTCAGTTCTTTTACCTTAAAATCAATTTTTTTAATAATAAAAATTTTTTTTCCAACATATTTTCAAATTTATTCATTTTAACCCCTGAAATGGTTGTTTTTCAAAAAATTAATTTTTATATTATTTTTGGCCTGTTTCCATTCTGTCTGTATTAATAAACATTAATTAACTTTGTATGTTTTTAATTAGCCACAACTGACATTTATGTAACTTTAAATTTATTATGTTCATATTTGGGAAAAAATTGTTTCTCCTTTTTATGGTTTAAGATGTGAAAACATTAATATTTTTATATATCTAATTACTATTTGTTTTTCTCAATAATTTAAAATAAAATAAAAACGTTTATTTATTCATAAATAAAATAAATCACCTTAGAAAATGATATTTTGGCGTAAAAATTTAAAATTTCTAATCAATTTATATACATAAATTTTCAATCATTTAACATCAAAAAAAGTAAAATTAAAAATTTTCTGTTAGACCATGTTTAAAATCTTTTTTTTTATTTAATTATCTAAAGTTTTTCTCAATGGGCATTAAATGTTCTCATGTTCATTCAACTTAAAATTAAAAAAATTTCTTTTTAATAATCTTAAATAAATAAATGTCTTTTTTTCTGCCATTAGAGGAAATTCTTACATGTAGAAAAAAAAAAAAAAATTTAACGTACATTTAAACATTTTTTCGGATTTCTTCATTTTTTGTGAATGTTTTTTTTTCCTTCTAAAATTTAAAAATGTTAGTAAAAAAAATGGATGTAGGCATTCCTATTTTTTTTTTCAAGATTAAAAGTTCCATTCAATGTTACAATCCAAACAGTGTCCTTTGGCAACATTTATTAATATAATGTTTGTTAACTAACATCTATAAAAATTCAAATATTGAATTTTGGATTTTTATATATGGAATTTATAATTATTAATATATATATATATATATTAATAAGTTAACTTTACATGAAAACGGAATAAGGATTTAAAAATTAAGATAAAAAGCCAATGTCAAGGATAAACTAGGGAATAAAAATATGTCTTTTAAAAGGGTCTGAAATATATTTTGTTTACATTGCAGAAAGTTTATGGTTAATTGTTTTGTTATAAAGAAAATATAAATTTTAACATGGAAAATATTTTAATGTTGAAATCCCAATATTTTGTACTCAATTTTATTTTTAAAAACTTTTTGGGAGATAATAATGGTTTTAGTGATACAAGTTTTACTAATTAACCCATAGCTGGAGGGGGAAGAGGTGGATTCATACTTTCCCAAAAATATTTGCACATAAGTGAATATAACTAACCCAATGGGAATTGGGACTCTGCTCTCCGATTTCCAATTCAGAGCTTTTGTCCATTACACCACCTGCACATTCAAGCTTACAGCACCTGGTATTCTGTTATACTAGGACATACTTATTCTATTATTAATAGACTCTCCCACATATAATGTAGTAGTAGTAGTAGCATTCGCCAGGGGGCTCAGAGTGAGTTGGTGAGTCAGTCGATGTTGGACATTAAAGTATCAACCACCACAACTAGATTGCTGCGTCATTAACTATTATTTCAAGTTCCTAATGTTTTGTACGTCAAAGCTTTTTTAGGACCGACTTAGTGAAATACAAGCCTCCACTGTGAAAACTACTCTACAACACATTGGCAATAAGGGATTTGTTCTTATAAGGAGGAAGAAAAATTTTTTATTCACTTTTACAACAACTTTGATAATTTTATTAAACTCATACTTGAGGAAACAAAAAAAATGAAAAAAATTTGTTTTGCCATTTTATAACACTTTGTGATGAACGTATTTTTTTGATTTCAAAAAAAAAAAAAAACTTTTCGAAAAAAATTTCTAACATATTCTCAAGCAGTCAAATATTAGGTTCCAACCAGACTTCATGTTGCTTAACTTTGGTGGTAGTACAGGAACTGGTGATTCAACATGATGTGGCTGTAAGTCCTTGTTTAAAATGGTTTCATTCTCATACAAATCAGTTTACATGTACAACAGAAGGTCTAACAAATGTACATGAATTTGGTAAAATATATTATAATTCTGCATGTTCCTTTGTCGGTTCAAATGTGCATTACGCCCTGCCATTACTTCAGATAAATAATGGACCATTCCGTTTTGGGCAATGTTTAGCCTTTATATTTACCATATAATATATGCGGGGGAATGCATGACAAAGTGGGAAAAAGTTTTCGTATGACACGTTTCGTTCTTTAGAACTTCATCGTCCTAACTTTGTTATGTTGGTACAACAACAGAATTTGCAGCCCTCAATATTTACACAAAGAGGAGAAATACATTGAAAACACTTTCAAGCTTCTTTAGCACCCTAATTATTTTATATTCAATATGAAACAAAAGGCTCATAGAATGTTCCAAAATAAAAAAAAAAATCAGCCCCTCCTGACAAACCCAATGAATCAAAAAATATATTATCCTACCAACTCTATCACTACTACAATTAAAAAGAACTTATTCAAACTCAACATTAAATTTGTTTCTACTACATTTAAAATAAGACTTGGTCAATACTAAACAAAACAATAAGCTAAAACTTAGAGGAATTTACTCGATCACCTGTAATAATTGTCACATAAATACATAGGAGAAAGCTCAAAGAATCTAAATAAAAGATTATATGAACACAAAAGGGACATTTTACAAAACAATACATCAAATGCATTAGTTGTTCACCATAACAAGACTGACCACAATTTTGACATAAAAAATGCTACTCTGATCAAAGGAGAAAACAATTCACTAAAATTTTTTTACATTTAGAGAGTGCCTTGATCACAAGATCATCCACAGTAAATTTGTGCCCTGGCACTTACTTTCAACATTCATGGTATATCTTCTATTATTACAGAGTGTGATATATAATAACAAAAGTGATGAAAATGAATCTAAATGAAATCAGCTACATAAAAAAATTTAAATTTAAAATCTCCAGCACCCCTCGTTCATGCACTTGTTTTTTTACATTTTGTCATATATTTTCCCGCAATATTGTTCCTGATATATAAAGATTTATATATAGTTATCTCACATACATTATTGCATCTCTCCGACCATGAAACACACATGGAAACCTAACAAACTC
>CAHIKZ030002719.1:132500-227500 GCA_903632075.3 Acanthosepion pharaonis | reverse complement strand
GGCTATAGCTGTTTTGAGTCTTCTAACAAAAACTTTCACCGCAGATGATAAATACATATGTGAATAAAGGTAATAAAATATGACAATGATTTGTTCAGTCAAATCCCCATTATTTATAATGTTATTCTCTTTGTATGTAAGACTGTTGTGTTTCTCTATTTAGGATCAGAGCATAGTATCTGATCAATCTCTTGTCCTGCTGGAACTACCATGAGTTAAATCTTCTTGACCAAGAAAGCCAACACCACCATCTGTAGGAACAAATTGGGAAAACCAGAAAACAACAACAGCCTAAAAAGGAAACAGTGAGTTAAAAAAAAGAACTTTCCCACAAAAATAAAAACAAAAGCAAAAAGCTAGAACCAGATGAAAAAGAAAAATACATATAAGGATGAAGGATAGAGATGGAGAGGAAAAGCAGAAAGATAGACTTTCTGGTTAATGATAAAACTCTCAATGAGTAAAAGCATCCCCAGCAGTGGGGATAAAAGCTATAAAAATGTAATTTTAATGTACACTAAAAAAAATTTTTCAGAGAGAAAGCTCCCCATATTTGTGCATTCCTTATTATGTCTTCTAATATGGAATTAATCCATGTTTATATAATATTTAGATAAAAACATTGATAACAAAAATTGGAAAGGATAAGGGTGATAATGAGAAGATACAAGCAAAGTGGTAGAGAAGAACAGAAACACAAGATAATTGATAATATCAGTTGTTAACACCACCACCAGTATATAACAGAAATCCCCAATGAAAACAACCTTCAATCCACAACAAAGTCCAACAATATATTAATGACTACTGGCTCCAGTTCTGTTTCTATATACAGCAGGCAACATCAAAGATATACAAAGAAAATCAATGAGAGTCCCAACAACAAGAAAGTCAGTCACGCTGTGGAGTCAACTACTTGAAGAATACACCAAATTATGCTGGGTAGAGCAATTGTATTTTACATGGGAAAATGTTAACAAAGACCTCAATGAGTGTTTACCTGTGTTACATAAGCCCCTGACAAAGAACCCAACCTCAAAGTACATTATGAGGCACTTAAATAATTGTCATTGACAAAAACACCAGGAAAAACATCCCTGTTTGAAATGTTGCAAAGGAAGAATCATCTTCTGTCAGCTACACTAGATTCTGTACCTTCCCCTGGAGAGAAGGTGAAGTTCCAAAAAATCATAAGAGACACCCAATCATCCCCCAACTTTACAAAAAGTGGTCAACAGGAGCAATTGCAACAGCAGTATTTCCCCTCACATTGTCAAGAAGTCCTTCACTTGAGTAAGACTGCAGCAGTCCCAAGTTACTGTCAGAGATTCTGCCTTGAATCTTTGCAAATTCTGTGCCAAAATTTCACTATGAATATGGTTTTCAACAGATAATTTCAGGAAAAATCCAGGAACAAATACATCTTTTGTTCATTGCCTTCAGATCCAAGTAGTTAGCATGGCTAGTAATCTAGTTTCACATACCATCCCTACTGTATCAGTCTGATCCTCACTGGATGCCCAAAAACAACAACACCATCATCAACAACAACAACAACAACAGCAACAACAACAGATCTTCACCATAACAATGGTTACCACCACCCCTCACAAACCATTCCCCTGTATTTTTGAAAGACTGGATGCCCTATTAACTCTGGCCTTGCAGGCTCATAATAAACGAGATTAGGTCCCATCAAAAAGGGCATCCCTCACCAAAAAATTCCACCAGGTTTAGCAAATCTAGGGCTCAGATCATTACTACTGTAGTGAATTTGATCCCAATTTTCGGTGAAAAACCATGTTTTCCTTTTGACTGCTGCTAAACTGTTTTGGACTTATTAGATAAAAGCACCAAACGATCCCTCACCAAATCCTCATCAGAGATGTTATTATGAACAATGAAACACATTATTTTTGTAGTTCTTGTTATCACATCATTTAAATTGACCCATTGTGAGTTTCAAAAAAGCCTTGGATGCCAAACGTTTAAAAGAAAAATCAATAAAAAAACACTATAAATAGGGAAAGACAAATTCATAATACTTGGATCAATTTCAACTCTTACTCCAACATATCCATTTGGCACCTCCTACATAATGGAAATAATCCGATTATATCTCAATTTATCCCTTAATGTTCACGGGCCAGTTTGCAGTCAATATTTTGAAACTGATTTTAAAGCACCACATGCAGATTTTCCCTATTTTGATCCCTAACCCTTCCTATCCTCAGCTCACCACCCATTTAGGCCCCGGGCTACTAAGGTAATTCATAATGACTAAAATAATGGACCTGCATTTCCTATGAACACCAATGGTCAATGTTTAAGATGAAAAACCTTGAATTTAAATGCCAGCAAAAGCAGCAAACAACAAAGAGACTCTCCTTTTACTTAAAAGGCTGGTGCATCTGCCACCTTCCCTATCCACAAAGCATTTTTTTACTTTTGTGGGATTAAACTAAACTATTTGAATGGCTAAAACTAACAGTGGTTAACAATAAATATCTCATCCCGGTGCTGCCTCAATAATGATGTTCACACCTACAACAGCAAAATAACAAAATGCAAAGTTAAATGATTAAAAAAAATCCACTTCCAGGTGGCCACATGATACATTTTTTTTTGCAGCATAATAAAGGCATTACCAGATAAACCTCTATGTTTAGTAAATCCACACCAAATTGCCACCCCATCACATATCCCATTACCCAGGATATACTAATGGAGGACTTGGTCATCTTACTAATGGGGCTCCCTTGTTTCATATGTCAGGGGCAGGACATCCTTCTTTAGCAAAGTAAGTCTCTTTGTTTTTTTTATTTTGTGGCACATTTGTCATGTGAGTTATGATTTAAAACCCAATTATTTTGTAAACTGGGGAAAAAATCCTATTTGCTTTGTACCAATATCAAAATTTAAAAATATATTTCACTTTATGTTGTATGGAATTTTTTTTTGATAAATTTTGTATCAATGAAAAGCCAAATGAAAAGTGGTAAGAGAAAATGTCAGTTGTCCTTATAAGAAAATATTTAGCATTCATTGAAAAGCAAAGTTCAGGAAGAATGAAAATTTATAAAATCTTGAAGTGGAAATTTAAAAAATTTAAAAAGGTTTCTCATGTCCAGTAACATTGTTTTTTCCAGTATTGAAGGGAACCTTCCTTCCTAATATTTTTTGAAGTAGTGTAGAACATCAGCATCTTGACTATGTAGTGGGCCCGTGGTGGTTATGCTTTGTTGCGGTTATGGTTTGTTGAGAGAAGACAGACGTAGAAGAAACGCCTGTAGGTTCAGATTCTCCTGCTAGCCAGCCCAACTACATAAAAAGTTTGGACTTTTGATTAAGTCCAAAGAAGAAGGAAAAGAAAGCAAACAAAACAAGACCGATAATATATGTATATACAAATATATATATTAAACAATTACAATACAAGAAAACAGTACAAAGGACAAAGTGTGTGGGAATATTCTGTGTGTGTGTGCGTGTGTGTATTGTGCTTAGCGTGATTTCATGCTATTTCTTGTTAGGGACTACATTTTGAGGTTGATAGTTGAAAATCCTCTAGGAAGAAGAGAAATTTACCTCGGTGCGTTAGTGCACAAGCCTGAAAAGTAAAAAGAGATCGAAGCGAAGGGTCATTGGCTATTTATAGCCAGGAAAGAGAGACCTCTGGTGAAAGGGTTACAAACTGAAGGAGGAGGTAACTCCGACAATACCCTCACCAGATTAAAGGTTGTAAGGAAATGAAAACTTTTAATATATAAAGAAAAAAAGGTTCGTTAAAGTCTGAATATTGTTCTTGTGGGCTGAAAAGAAAATGTGTCAGAAGTGTGGTTGAGATTCGTGATTCGACGAAATGTAGTGTTGTCTCAGGGTGCAGTGTTATATTTCAGTGAGTTAGAATTGGGCACGTCCTGTAAAATGCGCCGGTAGTGGTCTGCGTTGCTATCAAAATTTGTCTTTTTTTGCTCCACGTTGAGTTGGTTGTGTCGATCTATGCACCTGTCTGCTGGCTTGTTTGTAGTTGGTTTGAAAAACGAGGTGGTTCGTGTGGGTATCATCGGGCGCACTAAAGTTAATAGACGCAGCGTATTCGTGAAGTTGAGCTGAATTTCTACCGAGTGTCGAATGCATGTTTGAGAGAATTTGCTGGTATTGTCGATAGAGTATCGTTCTGGCAAAATCTCGGTTTGTTTGAGTCGCGTAATTGCAGAATGAGATGAAGGACGGTGAATTGCCTTTTTAAGACTGCATTGGACATTTGAAATATGTGCAATGTTTAGCACAATGTGAGTGGATGTGTAGTCAGTTGAAGTTGTGTTGACTAGAATGTCCACGTGTGTTTGAGAAGAATGAGAAGCAAGCAGTGGCGTGAAGATATCGCCACGGGTGTAAGTTGAGTGTTGCTTCATGTCGGAATCACGAATGTTGTTTAGAAAATGAGACAGTGAGTCGTCTGCAATGGTTTGGAATCACCAATCGTATATAATGGAACAGTGAGTCGTCCAGTGGTTTGGTTCACACTTTTTTCTATTTCAGTCCAGAAGAAAACAGTGTTAGTAGAAAATAGCGTTGTTTTTCCGTTTGGTACAGCCTTAAGCATGTCTGCCGGGTGAAATTAGGGTCAAACGTCGCCGAGAAAGAAAGGGTCAAGCAAATATAGACCAGTGGGTAAAGAGTTCTAAAGGTTCGTCTTCAATAGTAGTAATTGTTGTTCTTTCGTTGATAGTGTATGAAAAAGAAGTTTTTCTCAATTTTTTCCCTATCTGGCTCTCTTTTTGGGAAGGTGTGTATAAGAAATTGTTTGTTTTTGTACATATATATCGCCTTGTGTGTTTTTTAGCAGGAGTGGAAAAATCACGTCCAGGTCACCATTTGTAGTGGGCCGTGGCTGTTATGCTGGCGGTTACGGTTTGTTGAGAGAAGACAGACGGACCACGAAACGCCTGTAAGGTTCAGATTCTCCTGCTAGCCGCCCCAACTACATAAAAAGTTTGGACTTGGTTAAGTCCAAAGAAGAAGGAAAAGAAAGCAAACAAAACAAGACCGATAATATATGTATACACAACAAATATATATTCATAACAAGTTACAATACAAGAAAACAGTACAAAGGACAAAGTGTGTGGGAATATTCCGTGTGTCACTGCGTGTGTGTTGTTGTATTTAGCGTGATTTCACGCTATTTCTTGTTAGGGACTACATTTTGAGGTTGATAGTTGAAATCCTCTAGGAAGAAGAGAAATTTACCTCGGTGCGTTAGTGCACAAGCCTGAAAAGTAAAAAGAGAGATCGAAGCGAAGGGTCATTGGCTATTTATAGCCAGGAAAGAGAGACCTCTGGTGAAAGGGTTACAAACTGAAGGAGGAGGTAACTCCGACAACTAGATTATGTCATTATTTTCTCTTTGTGTTCTATGTACTATTCATTTTAGTTGTTGCCGCTTTTGAAAGTCCTTAAGCAGTGTGATTTTGTTACAGTTATTTGTTTTTTAATTGTGATTCCGTAGCACCAGTCAATAATGTTTGAAAAAGGATGGTACTCTTACTATATTTTCTTTGTCATATCTGTAACTTTTTATTGTACTTGTTATCTTTCTTACCCTAGCAAAGCCTAGTGGCAGTGTCTTTATGATGTGAACATATGCCCAAGTATCTCAGATAGTTTTTCAATGACTGGTCAACTTCTGCCTCGTGCTTGGTTTTGATTTCTGTTTGCATCAGCTTGAACAAAACTGGGAAAGGCCTAGTGTACATTCAGCAAAGAAACCAATGGTGAGATATTGCACAGGGAGGAGAAGTTTCGCAAAAAAAAAAGCCATCTCAAGATATTACCTTGGTGAGAAAGACAAGAATTTTTTTGTTTACCAATAACTGTTTTTTTTTTTATTTTATTGCACTGTCTAGGAGATAGGTAAGTGACATTTAGGACACTTTCACTGCTACTTATCATGATAGGCTAATGCAGTGGTTCCCAACCTTTTTTTTTTTTTTTTTTAACTCATGGCCCACTTAGAACTACTAATTTTTCTGTGGTCTATGAAATTATTATAGTGTAAAAAATTATCCAGTAAAGATACAAACAGAATGTGCACTGATATGTCACATTGACAATGGCAAAGTTTGATGGTCAACAGACCAACTCTGTGAAAGCAAACAGAATGTGCACTGATATGTCACATTGACAATGGCAAAGTTTGATGGTCAACAGACCAACTCTGTGAAAGCAAACAGAATGTGCACTGATATGTATGTTACTATATTACTTCAAGGCCTTTATCAACCAGATTTGTGACAACATAAGCTGCATTCTTTCTGACCTGCCAAAAATGATAAGCAATAAAATTGGATGGCAAGGAGTCACAGGAATAATGAAGATGTTACAGAATAGGCAGCACAATAATTCTAAAATACCTGTATTTTCAGCAAGACATTTTTTTTTTTTACAATAATTTTCACTCTGCTTAAGGCGCAAGAGCCACTCGAGATAGAGGGTTACAGAGTAAGTGCCCTGTTCTGGCATCTCGTCTACAGTCGCTTTCTCACAGACGCGCCGTCACCTCTCTCTGTCATTTTTACAAATACTTTCATGGTAATTGCTCCGAGGAGCTGCATTCGCTGGTTCCCAGACTTCATGAATTCAAGCGCTCTACGAGGCTGGCATCCCACTCTCACCCTTTCACTGTTGAAACTACTAAATGTAGCCATCTCTTCTACTCCAATAGCTTCATGTCTTGCACCTCTCGCCTGTGGAACTCCCTTCCCTATTCCAATTTCCCTGAGATCTATAATCTCTAACTATTCAAATGTAATGTCAATCGACATCTCCAGTTGCCTTGATCTATCCACTATTCTTCTCCTCATCCTTTACTCTATCACTCCTATCTGATCTTGCTCCAAATCTTCTGTAACCCCTTGCATCCTTGTGGCTCCTTGCTTGGGGTGAAACGCTTAAAAAAAAAAAAAAAAAAAAAAAAAAAAGTTGCACCACCCCAGGCAAGGTTAAGATGCAAGGAGTCACCAGAAGTGAAAGAGAAAGAAAATACTTTAGAAGGAATCGGAAACTCATTCCTAAATAGGAAACAAGGAATAAATGTCTACTCCTGCTCAAAAGGGTGAGAGGGAATGTAAACTGGATGATTTGAAAAAAAAAAAAATATTATACTAAGTACACTTGAATTTCCTACTCTTTCTGAAAATGTTGTTTATATAGAAATTTGATAAAACTTCTATTAGAATTTACTTTCCTCTATCTATAAGTATTTGACTAGTTTATAAAATAACTTTTCATTTTTGCAATAAACCCAGAAATATTTCAGTCTCCTGTTAAATTTTAGAGTAAGTACAAATCTATTATGAACATCTTACATCAAGCCACAACAATTTTGCAAGATTTGTGGCAACCATCAGGATGACAATACTAGCTATTCTTAAGCTGCTGTGGAGTGCCAAATAAATGTCCCCTACCACTGTTAATTTTTGGATTGTTTGGCATCACCTCCACTTTATAAATTTTTGGTTATTTGCAGTTATTTTCTTTTGATGGATATTTATTTATATGGTTACACCAGTGAGAAAATTTTGATTTTTTTTTTTTTTTTTTTTTTTTTTAACTTTATCATTCTGCATTATTAATATTACTTCCCTTTCCACTACATTCTTTTTCAAGTCCTCTCAATTGCAGTATCCTTATTGTTAATTTCATTCAAAGTTGTTTTCTGTTGCCATAGAAGTCTATGACAACACATCTCTGAAATTCAAACAAATTCCGATTCAGGTATCATAGTCACTTTCAGTGGCAGGATAAACTTACACAGCAAATGAAGTTACATACAGAGTTAAAAGTGAAGGTATTTTACTTAGATCTGTGGTTCTTAACCTTTTTTTTTTGTCCAATGCACTCATTTCAGCATAAGTCAGAATGTCATTCCCCACTTTCCAATTGTGTTCGACTCAAAAGGTGCTTTCCAAAAATATGCGTATATTACCAGAAATCTTTTTACATATACATTTGCATTGGTTGCTTTTATATAATTTTTTTTTTTTTACACTTGCGGTGGGTTTCAAATTCTGTAAATAAATATAAAAAAAAAAAAAACAACAACAAGAAAAAGATTTTCCCTCCCTTCCCTGAAACTCTCCACCTGGAGGAGTACCCCCTGTTCTAGATAGCACCCACCATATTTAATGTCCCTGTTCAAGATGAAAAGTCAAAATTTAAAATAAAGAAGCTTATTTGATATTTTACTATATTTTTCTATCAACCTTTTTTCCCCAATGCCCCCTTTCCACCATAAATCAGAATGTCATCCATCCACTTTCCAAGATTGTCCAACTCAAAAAGTGCATTCCAAATAGTATGCATATATTATTGAAAATCTTCATTCTTTTCCATATTAGTACATATACATTTACATGGATTATTTTTCTAGAGGAGTTTTAGAAATTTAGTAGCAACAGAAAATTTTGATAGATTTTTAAACTTTAATACATGTACAGTAATTTGTTTTAATTCATAAGTATTTATTAAATAAACTGAAGTGCATATTTCAATAAAGAAAACATTCAATAGAATGTCATTTATTGTAATTCAGTAAAGAAAATTCTGTAAATAAAAAACAAGAAAAACTAAAAGATTTTTCTATCCACACTTGAAAGCCTGAAATTCCCTGCTGGTTGAAAATACCTGCTTTAGAAGATGGCACATATTGAAAAACTTTCCATCCCAGTTTTATGATCATTTGTTGTCAAGATGGGTGCTGTTAGTATAATTACAGATCAATTTTCTTGTTCAGATAAGTTATTCTGATCCAGTGTAGCATTCAAATAAGCCAATTGCTCATTTAAATATTACATCATTAGACTGTATATGACACAGTAGGTACCCTTACCCAGTTGGCTGAACACCCACAAATTTAAGTGGGCCTTATTGACTCAATTTTTTTGTACTTTTCCATTTAGTTAATCATAATTCAAAACTTCCATCTGCCAAATTTAATTCTATATGTTTTCTCTAATTTGAATCCATTGGCAATGTTTTGCCAACCATTCCAATAAACAATCTAATAAATAAGGCACGGTGGAGTAATGGATAGCAGCTCGGATTGAGGAATCAGAGAGCCGAGTTCAGATTCCAGTTGAATCCATTACATTCACTTACGTGCTAATATCCTTGGGAAAGATATGAATCCTCTTCTTCTCCCTCCAGTTATGGGTAAATAGCAGGACAGACTGAGTTCTATAGCCTTGTATGGCAACTGATCTACCACAGAAAGAAATGGCAACCTACAGCGGGGAAAAAATGAATAGTCATTATTATTTTTGTCGAAAACTCTCAAGAACAAAGAAAATGTATAAATTCACTTTCATATGTTTAGGTTTTATTAAAATTTTAATCATCACTTTTTAAAACAATAAACATTGTCAAGCAGTGAAGGTAGTTAAAATAATAGTGGTGTCAAGGGAAAAACGTCCTTTTGGCACTCCAGTTTTTTGTGGGTATGAAGGTTCATATTTGCTGAGGATTGAATTTTAATAGCTCGACATTTCAAAATCAGGTAATATTTTGAAAAGCAAACTGTTCCTGGAAATATATCTAGATAGGAAGAGTGATAGCTGATGTAGATTTCATATAAAATTGAAAAAATTTCATGTAGAGTGGTATTTGGTGCAGTGCACAAAAGGGAGCTGATTCAATATAGAGCTTGTGGTACTATCTGTTCTTATTGGCTGATTGAGAGATTATTCAGCTTAAGAGCCAATTCAGACAGCCTTCCATAGAATCCTTTTCCAATTCTTCTATTGGCCCATTTCCTTGAGGGTTGTATGGGGTAATACTACTTGTGACAATTTCTTTATCCTTTTATATTCAATGTTCCTTCAAGACATGGGCAATCAGAGCTCTTCACAATTCCCTATCCTTTCTAGCCTTTAGCAGTGTTTTTCCCTTGTTGTAGAGTGGTTTCACAGTGGAGGCTTGTATTTGTACTAAGTCGGTCCTAAAATAGGTTTTTACGTACAAAAACGTTAATGAACTTTTTAATTTATGTATAACTAGTGGTAGTTGCTGATACTTTAGTATCCGACTAATGGTCGTCCAACATCGACTGACTGCCCAACTCGCTAAACGACTCCTACTCTTACTTATTATAGGTGGGAGAGTCTATTAACTATAGAATAGGTGTGTTCCACTATTACACTAAGCCTCCTGCCATCTGCCTTTTTCTATCTCTCTTGTCCTTAATGTGCCCTGTGAGGGTTAAGTTTTCCAAACTCTCTTTCCTCATTATGTATCCAAGAAATTTCAACTTTCTCTTTCTGATTCTCAGAATGTGTTCTTTTTGTTACTATTTTCTTTAAAAGTTCCTTGTTGCTTACTCACTCCATCCATGGAATTCTCAGTATCCTTCTGTAGAACAACATTTCTGTTGTCACCAGTTTCCTCTTCATCTGTGGTGGGGGATTGTCCAGCATTCACTGCCATACAAGAGGATTGATATTACATAGCAATTCAACACTACTGTCGAGAAATTCTTTGAGATCTTTGACTTATCGGAGTAACCTCTGCCTGAATGCAGACATTCCAAACAGAAAAAAGTTCACACCAAACATTTGATGAGGGCAGGGCATGTGAACAAAGGTGAAATGAGAGTACTCATATATGATAGCCAATAGGTATTTGTTGAAGTTGGGTCAACTTGACCAGTGTTCCATAAGGGGCCTGATAGAATCTAGGTTCTATTTCTATACATGTTTTGCCCCAAGAAGTCATCCTCTTAACGTTATCTACTGAGAAAGGTAGATTTCTTGATCTCATTAAGTGCGCCATTCAAGATGACCTAGATGACAATGTAATTCACCAAATCTAGAAATTGAGTTACTACAAAGCAATATTACCACTGATGCTACTTGAGATCACCTAGGTGTCACTGTTTCTCTTAGAGTAGTGATTCTCAACTTTTTTTTGGCCTACTGCACCCTTTGAATGTATGTGTGTATGTATATATGTGTGTGTGTGTGTGTATGTATGTATGTATGTATGTATGTATGTATGTATATATATATATATATATATATATATTTTTTTTGTATATTTATACCACAGTATAACTATGTTGGCATATTGCTTTCTCACTTAATAATAATACCACTATCTATTAAATTGAAGATTATTTGGCACAGCCCCAGATTGGAAGAACTGATTAGTAGTAAAGATGTAGTCTTTTCCTTTTTTAAAAAAAATGTCATGCTAATTAATCATGGTGTTGACACATATTTTACTATTATATGCACTCAGCAAATCTTTCATGTTTTAATTTTAAAGAGTGATGTGAGACACTTTTCATGGCATCATATTAGTGAAATATCTTGGTAGTTGCTCCAGGAAAATTTTTATTTTGATTGGCTTCATCACTGGCATTGAATTACTACCTTATTCACAGCCAAAATAAGAAAACCTATATGAGAGAAATTCTCTTGTAAGGTGTTTTATCCACTGTTCTTGAACGATTATTGTTTTCATTACCTTCACCGGTGTCTGAATTATCTGAATTGCCGATTCTCTGCTAGAGTAAGAAAAGCCAGAAAAAAAATTACTCATATCTCATTAGCTGCTTCAGACACTCTCAAGATATGTCATGCTCTTTGAAGACATTGTCTTTTAACTCTCTAATCAATTCCTGAAGTAGTAAATAATAACTTTTATCAAAATCTTTTATGATGCTCTAATAGGATTTTCCCATCCAGACACCAAATACATCTGATTCTGTGACCCCAAAGTCAAGAGAACAATTGCTAAAGTATCGTTTCTATTAATTCTGTCTTATTTAGAACATTTTCTCTTGCAAGCGAATTGTCTTGGTGCAATTTGGTTCTTTCTCCTGTATTTCTTGTTAATGTAATTATCCTATTATAATTGTGCGTGTCCCTACCTTTTATACAACCTGCCAATACCTCATAAATGATGGACTATTCCATTTTGATTAATGTGGAAAGAGGAGAAGAGACATTAATTAATTGTTTTCAGTGGGAAAATTTAAAAAAAAGAAGAAAAAAATAAAGAAAGGAAGATAAATGTTTTTAACGGTTATTTTAGTGAAATGAAAAAAGTTGTCAATTTCAAATCTTTTCATTTGTACCCACTTCTTAAAATAACAACCATCATTCCTATTTATGATTGTTATTGCAATATTCTGTTGAAGTTGTTAAGCTCGGATCTTTAACAATGTGATAGGGAAATTTGTACAGATATTTTGTCATAGAACTCTTCATGAGCTTATTCAATCAATAACTTAAGAAATAAGACGTGAAAATTCAGATAGGAAAACAATAAAATTTTCATGGGTCTTTCTAGTATCTAATTATTTCCCATGGTTATAAGCTGTTCATGTGAAATAGCTATTTTATAAATGCAAATTTCACATTAATGTGAGCAAAACTGAGTTCATGTCATTCATTCAGGAAATGGGCATTCTATGGACACATGATTGCGGTCAGCTTAAGAAAGTTAGATTTTCTCTATCTTGGGGCTGGATAAACTTGAATGAGAAGGACATCAAAGATCAGATTTGGATTGCACTTGAAAAGATGAACACTGCATGAAAATCATCACTGCTAAGGGATATCCAAGTTGAGTTCTAAAGAGCAACAGAAGAGACAGGTTTATTATACAGTTCAGGAGCATGGACTCTTACTGTTGCCCTTAGTAAGAAGTTAGATGGTGCATACACAAAAATGTTTAGAGCAGCACAAAATATATGGCATCAGTACACCACCAATGCAAACTTCTATAGTGATCTGCCAGAAATAAAAACCACAATTGAAAAGATAAGACTACTGACAATATAAACTAGATATTTTTTCCTTGAAAGAATCAATAATAATAATAATAATAATGATGACAAATATTTTTAAAGAGACTGGTTGGGAGTTCACAACAATATGATTTCTCACTTAGTTAGCTATCTTTTCTTTCAGCTGAACTGCTATCTCCCTAACTTCGGCTGGTTCCTTCCTCACTGGCCTCTGGACTTGGCAACTCATGATTCCTCACTACAGGTCCTTCTGTCACTGACTGCTGGGTCGCTACCAACTCCTCTGGTCACCTACCTATTTCTCTCATGGTTAGACCCCCTTTCCCTTGGCTTCCTGTCTCTCTCTGCTGATATGGATAATAACTGAGGTCCCCACCTCCTATATGGATAATCACTTGGTCCCCCCCCCTCTATCCACTTGTGTTCAGAAAGGTTTGGGACCACCCCAAAGCCACATGGGTGGTCAGATCTTCAAAAGACTACTTTTGTGACTATTTATAATTATTGATAAAATTTTATGTTTGCTATTTCAAAGGCAGACTGGAGACATGAATCCTGAAAACCACTGACACTTAAGTATACTCAAAGATGGACGGGAAACAAAATTCCTATGAAACTCGGATAACTAAGTGGACTTAAAAGAAAAGAAATTTATCTATCTTCTAAAGATGTTTGAGAAATGGTATTGTTACACAAAGAAGAATGTTATTGATTCTGACCTGGTGTCTTGGCTTCAGTTACTTTCCTATTGCCATAACATAGCTTCCCTTGTGCTTTTTCTATAAATATTAAATTTTTGAAGATTAATGTTGACTGGAAAGCAAGAAGCCGGAAGAAAGTTCCATAAGCAAGAGAAGTTAGCATAGAACTTATGGTTACATCTAGCCATTTTCACTGGAAAATGATGAGACCTTGCCACCAATCTAGTACTATGCTTAAATATGTAAAGTCTAAGTACCATAGAGCAAAGTTCATCAGAACAATTACCATGAAAGTATTTGTAGAAAAGGCACAGAGCTTTGGGGGGTTGATTGAAGCTGAGATGTCAGGTTAGGACCAATAACAATGCAGATTCTTTTTTGCATTTTATCAATAATCTCTAGATACATAGCAAAAGCACCACATATGCTGACTGTTATGTTTCAGTACAATTTTCAGACCAAGGCGTGCTGCTTTATTCCCATGTCCATACTCTATATCTATAAATGCTCAGTCTTCAATATTGAAGACTCAGTCAGTTATGTGCTATGCGTGATACATGCTTGGAGATCATGTATCTTTCAATACATGACTGACGAGGTAGATTTTTTACCACAGTAGGTTGCCATTTCTTTCTGCAGTAGACCAGTTGCCATCCAAGACTACAGAACCCAGTCTGTCCTGCTATTTACCCATAGCTGGGGGAAGAAGAAGAGGATTCATACCTTTCTCAAGAGTATTAGCACATAATGTAATGGATTCGACTTGAATTCAAGCTCTGCTCTCTGATTTCTCAGTCCAAGCTGCTATCCATTACTCCACCATTCCCCTATAAATGTAGCAAATTTTAAGCAAACATATATAACCCACACACATGTATATATAGTTAAGTCTATGTATCATAAAGAAAAATACTATTTATTTTACACAAGTGTTTATTTTTCAGCATCATCTTTTTCTAAATGAATCCCCTTTGCTCAATACTTCTCCATAGATTATGTAGATCAAACAATATGGTGGAAAAATTTCAGATCAAAATTCAGTTTATAATTTTGTCAGGTTGTGGTTTCATTTACAATGGGGTACTGAAAAAGTTCATGACCTGAGCAAGAAGGCAATAACCTTGAGCAATGAAACTTACATTTTATTTCATAGTTTGGAAAATCTGGCACATCTTTTCACAAGTTCTTCATAGCCTTCCATTTTCGATACATGATTGACAAGGCAGATTTTTTCCTGCAGTAGGTTGCCATTTCTTCCTGCGGTAGACCAGTTGCCATCCAAGGCTATAGAACCCGGTCTGTCCTGCTATTTACCCATAGCTGGGGGTGAAAAAGAGGATTCATACCCTTTCCCAAGGGTATTAGCATGTAAATTAATGTAATGGATTTGACTGGAATTTAAACTCAGCTCTCTGAATTCTCAATCTGAGCCACTATCCATTACTCCACCATGCCTCACATGGTTTAAAAAATAAGGCATCTACTCAAGCATGGGTATCCACTAAAATAAATGTTTGGAGCAATAAGAAATAATGTTGAATTGAGAATTAGAGCCATTAATTCCTTTGAAATAGTTATAATAACAGGTATAGTGTTATTGTTGGACATTATGCTAAAATAGAATTATTTAATAACCATTACAGTTTTAATAAAATTTTGACTGAAAAATTAATTTCTGTTCAAGAAGGAATGGTTTGGTAGTAGAGTTTCAAAATCCCCTGGTAAGTTTTATGGTCTACGAAATGAACTGTTTGCATTACTTATGTAGAATTTTACACCTAATTTTGCATTAAAACTTGAGTCAGGAGAAGAATGAAATAAATCCCTATTGGTCAGAATTCCTACATAGGATTAAATAAAAAATATGGTATTTGTGTCTGCACAAATATTGTTACAATTCTTTCACTGGTGCCAGATTGCTCATTGAGAAATGATCGCTCTTGGGCCTATGGGAAAGAAAGTCTTATGTCATGGAGGCCTAAAATTTACTGTGAGCCCAGCACTGAGGAAGCATTCTGGTGCACAATATATGCATATTAAAAAAAATGAACTTGATAAAACATTTTTTTTTCTGGCATACAATTTCCTAAATAAAGGGAGATAATCGCTTTCTTCATTTTTTTTTTTTTTTTGCATTTAAAGAAAATAAATTAAGTGATCTAATTTTTTTTTTTTAAATAAAAATATATTTAAATTATATAGACTTGTCACTAATTTTATACATGCATAAAACTTTTTAATGATTATCATTACATAGTTTATGTTGTGATGCTATGTATTCTAATCACTTTTTATTTTAAATCTAATAATAAGTACAGAGAAGATTCTATATAGAATAAGAAGTTATAAAAAATACAAATAAAAATGGAAAGCCTCATTTGTCTGTTATATCTCTCTTGGTGCATAATTTGGATCAACTTTTGTAGCAAACTGCTATGATTTTGTGTCTGGAGAGGATAATGATTATAATAACAGTGTTGTTGATAATAATAATAATAATGTCTATTTTTAGATGCAAGTGTCTTGTGTTGTAGCTATGTATGCAGACAGCTGCAGTCCAGTACATTCCTTCAGATCTTTGTACATATAACCATTCTTAACAAATTTCCTTTCTGCTTATATTTTGCACAATAAAATAGAGAATCAATTTTCTGATTAGCAACTGATTGAAAATGATCTCCCAGTTTTTAGTCTGTTGTGGGAATCACCTCTCTGGTTTCAAGGTTTTCATTGATTGATTTGGCATATCAACTCCTTATGGGTCATTTAATGCTGGAATTTTCTTGGGAACTTTGAAGTAATAAAAATGATGTTATTCTGCTTTCACAATTGAATACATGGTAGATAATGCTCAGCTTTTGTGCATATACATATTTGTGTTGACATAATTACTAAGAGTAGTGATATATGTTTTGTTGTAGTTTTATTTTGGAATACAGTTTGATTTCTTCAAGAAATTGTCGGATATTATATGGCTTAATGTTCTTACATGGTTGTTTTTGTTTAGTGGTATATCAACCTCTATGGATTATTTAATGCTGAAATCTAAATATTTTGAATGCAATTGTATACTTTCAACTACAAATAAAATGTATTGTTGGTCATTTTTTTTATATATAAAAATGCATTGTTGGTATTTTTACTATAAATTTGTATTTTTATACTTTCATGGTGTTTTTGTTGGGGGCTATAGCTGGGACCCTAACAAGTGCTACCACCCCAGGTCAAGGTGAACCTGGGAACAATAGCAATTTAGCAAAATCTCTGATCTCCTGATCAGAGGTCTTTCTACCAGATTTACTTTATTGTCATACCTAGGTGGTTGTCAGGTGTATGGATGTCCCTTAAGAAATGTTTAAGGCTTCCGGAACATTTGTCCTGTAAACAATATTGGCATGCTCATGTGAGAACAACCTGGAAGATGAAAAAAATGAAAATATCAGCCTGGAGCAATGATCCCAACCTGCAACACCATTGTGGATGGATGGATGCGTGGCTGGGCACTCATATCCCAGGATGCCCACCTACTAGGGTGGCTAAAAATCAACCTGATGAAGATGTCTGTTCAGGCCATTTCCTTTCAGTTGTATGAAAAATCAGAAAGTCCAAACTGGATACAAACAATTCATGATTTGGAAAAATAAGCAAATTACAAGTGATAATGTTTTTTTTCTACCATGTTGTTCAAAATACAATAGGACAAACATATTTCAAATAAAAATTTCTTAAAGAATTTTATATTTAAATTGTTGAAAAAAAGTTCTAGTCCTTATAAAATTTATCATTCAGTTGCATAACGATAAAATTCAATAAACCAAAATGAATTGCATCATAAACATTTTCAAAATGCCAACTGTTGAGTTTATTCAATAAAATGGATATTCGCGATTACCTTCAATAACAAATGTTCCTTTAATAGCCCATTTGGTTACTAATTTCAGATATAGAATGGTCAATAAAAAGATATCAAAGTTTAAATCCTCTGAAAGTTAAAAACAATTATTCAAATAAAACATGTTTCAAGTCAAAGTCAAATAGCACATCACAATGCAAATGTTGGAAGTTTCCTCAACCATTTATGTCATTATAATCAATGATATGTGTTTGGAATATTTATAGTAAATTATTTTAATCCCTATTTAATAAACAAAATATTTGTTCTCAGAAACTTGCATGACACTGTCAAAAAAAAAAAGAATTTATATTTCTATATTTTTGTTTTGGTGGCAATCTGTCGAGCATGTTTTTAAAAAAAATTAACCTGCCTAATAAACTACACTGATTTTTTTATTTTGTCTTGATTCATTTAAATTTGAATTTTCGTCCATTTTTTATTTAATTTTGAAACCTATTTTCTGCTGGAAAACCAAAACATTTGGTTCAGGCAATATTTCAAATGACTTTTTAAAAAAAAAATTTTAATTTCTAATTTTACTTCTTTTTATATTTTTTTATTGAATTTCCAGTATAAATTATACCTGTCTTGCCAATTTTTTTATCATTCATTTTTAATTTTGGGAATTTTAAAATTTAGAGTTGAATGATGATTTAATTTCCTACTAGAGAGAAAATTTCAATGCATCGTACGCATTCAAGAAAACAATGTAATCATGATTTTAATTTTTCTGTACTTTTTTTTTATAAAATTGGGTCTTGGACTTTTAAAATGTTAAAATTTGTTTAACAATTTTAAAAAAATCTGTATTATTGTCTTAAACAATAAAAATTTTTAAAACGTTCGATCGATTTGATATCTTCATCACCATTTATATTTGCATTTATCAAATAAATATTATGTTATCGTGTAAGCCTTATTTAGTAGTGTTTAGGCACTGCTAAAAAAAACAAATTTCAAATTTCAACACGTTGACATGCATATAAAGGACAACCTAATTCATATTATTAACTAATGGTGATATGGCTTTTCTCTCTTTCTCAAACTAATGATATTTATTCTGTGCTGGCTGTCAAATGATCTAAAAATATAAATTTCATTCTAGACACCAATATTTTAATATTCATTACTTAAATAAAAAATTTTTTAATTTTTAATTTTTAAAAAATTTTATTTGGCAAACTTTATGTTTTTTTTGTCCCTTCAAAATTTTGTAAAACCATATTAATTCAATTTTTAAGGGAATTAATTGTTAAATTAAATTTCAAAAAATTTTTAATTTGGATTTTTTTATATTTTTATTGCATAAAATTTATATCTTTTAATATTTATATAAAATATAAAAATGTTTTATTTATTTTGCTCCTTATAAATATAAATAAAAGTGTAAAAATTTGAAAATTAAAAATCTTTGACAAACCAATTTTTTTCATCGTCAATTTACATAAATAATAAAAAATATCAGACTAGAAAATTATTAAAAAAGAATAAACTGATCAATCAATTCTGAAAAAAGTCAACCAAAATTGATTACTATATATATATATATATATATATATATATATATATATATATATTAATAAATATAATTAAAAAATATGATAAATTTTATACATATATTTCTTTGAAACTTTAATATTTTTAATATATCTGAAGTTTCAAAAACAAAAATCTTCAGAAATGCTCATTTAAACATTTTAAATTATCTGATTCAAGAGAAAAAAATACGATTAAATCAACTTTTTGAGAAAAACCCGGGTTCAATTCTAGATGTTGACAATAAATGAAAATATTTGAAGGTGGTCTAAAATGACCTCTGTCCGATGTTGACATTAATAACATAAATACTTTCAATTGTATTTTAAGATTTTGTAATTCCTTAGTTCAATTTTTATTTCATAACTGTCGGATCTATATCCAAATATTTGATTACATATATATATACAACAAACACATATATTATATTTGTATCTATTTATATATATATATATATAAATATATATATATATTGAAGATTTGTTTGAAAGATATGTCTCTTATACCACATTTATTATATATATAACGTATTTCCTATATATATATAAATCTAGTTATATACTTGAAATAATAAATTTTAACTGCAGATTAAATTTTATTGTTTAAGGTTGTCTATTTTTTTTTTACGACTTTCTTTTTATTCATAAATTTTAATATTTATTTTATTTGTTATACATTTAAATTTATTAAATTTGATGTATTTTATACCAAAGGTATTCTTCCAATAATTGTTTTAAATATATAAAATAATCATTTTTCAAAAATTATATATATATATATTTATTATAAATCTTTAAATTTACAAAATTTAAAAATAAATAAGAAACAATTTAAACAAGAAAAATGTCTTTACTAAAAAAATGGTCTTTATTTTAAATAAATAAATTTTTGCCAATTTAACAAACATTCAAACAGAAGAAGATATCCGATTTTGTCAATGATTCCAAATTCATTGAAACAAATGTAATAAAATTTCTGTATTTTTTCAAAAATATAGAATTCTGTTTAAAAAAAAAATCAAAATCACTTAACTGTTTCTGACGAATTGCATTTCATTGAGAAACTTAAATTTCTTTTCCATGAACTTTTTTAAATTCAATCCTAACAAAAATTCAAGTTTTATAAAACATATCTTCAAAATATTTCGTATTCTAAGAAAATACTTTTTGTATATAATATAAATATATTTATTATAACATATTCTCTTATTTGTATTAAAAGAATCCATTGGGGATGTGAGAATTGTTATGACAAATTTTCTATTCTTTATTGTCATTATGGATTTATATATTTTTCTGCCTTGTCCAACTTGCAATTCTTTTGCAACAAGAATTCAATTCCTGCAGATTATTTTATTCAAAAATTTGAGAATGACAACAATATATTTATTTCGGAATTTCAGTCCAATTTTCAAGATATATATATATCTAAAATCCGGTTGAAATCAACTGGAGGGTTATGCTCTGTTTACTATGTCTTCGTCAAAACCTTTCAATGCATGCTCAAACATTATCAAGAACCGTGTTATTAGGGCGTTTTCATATTGTTAAACCTATATTGGTCGAGACACTTATAATTTAAATCCACACTAGGATTTTCAATTTTTTCGGACAATTTATTTAACTTTTCCCCTTTCTAAGACAATATATTTCCCACAATTATTTTCCTTTTAGAATATTTTTATTCAATTGAAATTTTATGAATTCAAAACTGGAAAAATGGTTCATCTATGCCAAATAAATCTTTCTTTTTGGAAAGGTTGAAATGTTCCTGCTCAGAAGGCGAGAAAATTGATTTAATACAAATGGCTGGATTCCAAACGACTAATTCCGCCACCATTCAGATTGAATTTTTGAAGGAAATCAAATTTAAAACTTATTTCAAATAAGAAATGTCCAATGGATAAAAATTTTTGGTTTTTTTTTCATTGTTTTCCCATATAAGAGAACCCCAATTTCAAATCCATTAATGTTTCAATTAAATTTTTTTATGGAAAAATATCTAAGTTCCTTTTGATTTTTCTGATTTCTGTTTATCTATTTTTTGAATAAATTGAACTGTAAAATATAATATATATTCTTTTCAAAAATTGTATAATCTATAGATATTATATTTATCATAAATATCATGTATAAAATATTATTTTTTCAATTTCAATACCAAATATTATTTTTAAAATGTATAATGGTAAACTTTATTTTCAAAAATCTTCCTTTTAATTATTTTGTTTTTAATGCACCTAAAATTAATCTTTTTTTTTTAAATTAATTTTATCTTCTTTAGTATATTTTTTTAGTCTTATGGTCCAATTTGAATCTAGTAATAATTTCCCCAAAGTATTTTGTCTTTTTTTTCCCGCGTCATTTATTAATAATTTTTATCTTTTTTCTTGAATTTCCTATTTCTGTCCCTAAATTTTTTTCTTCGTAAATGAAAAGTGATACCAATTATTCTATTTTGTTAAAAATATTTTCGATATTTATGTGTTTCAAAAAGGATTTTTTGTATATAATATTTCTTACAAAAAATTTACAAGATTTGTTATAAACGCTTCCAGGACTAGCGTAATATATATATATATATATATATATATATATATATATATAAATATATATATTCAAATTGAAATAAAATATAAGCAATATTTCAAAAATCTAAATTTTGTAAATACTGTTCTAAAAATTAACAAGTTCTTGGCATTTTATATTAATGGAAAGATTAATAATTCAATTCTTACGTACTTTCATTATTTCCCTCTTTGTTTGTTGCAATGCAGACAGGGTGAATATAAAATAAAAGAAAATACATTCTTTGTAAATATTTTTATTAAACATCATTAAAATGAAAATTTCTCATATTGAAGAATTCTTAATATTTTCTAGTACAATACCAATGTAATTCTAAAACCGGGTAAAGTTCCCATCTAAAAAAGACCAACCCTCCTTTCAACTTCTAAAAAAAAAAATAAAAATTTTTTCTTAAAATGGACAGTTCTAAGACAGGACAAAAACATGTTTTAGTTGATAATTTTTTTTTTTGTTTAAAAAATATTCAATTAAAATACTGGTACTTTTAAAAATGAATCAAATTTTTGAATATTTAAAGATCTTTTAATATTATTTAAATAATAGTGACCTGATTTTAAATATTCGTATTTTGAACAATTTATATAGATATTATCGCCACAAAGATCAAAAATTTAATAATTTGAACATAACTTTTCTTTTCCCATGAAATATCTTTTATTTAAGGCAAAGTATAATCCTGGGTTAAAAATAACAGGCACTATTTTCAATTTTTAATTTCGGAAATTATCGATAATGAAAATGAAAAAGCGTTTATCGATTTGTTTAGGCTAATAGGTTGTAATCTTGTATTTATTTTCTAGTGGTTTTTCATTCATCCCACTTTGTAATTATTAGAATAAATGTATAATTTCTTTAATTTTCCATAAAAATAAATGCCTAAGGATTTGCTTTTTATATTCCATATATAGTATTTTCACGATTCCTTTATATTTAGTATATTTATAAATCTGGAAATCTATATATTTATAATTTTTCAAACTTAATTATCAATTTTTGGTTTAGATTCAAATGGAAGGATTTCAGAACAGGAAATTTTTTTTTTAAATTTTATATATCAAATATAAATAGAACAAATTTTTTATCTTATTAATTTCTCCTTTCTATTTTTTTATATATATTTTATAGATATATTTATAAATATACATGTCTTTTATTCATAATAAAAAATAATTTTGACTAAATATATACCATATATATATTATATATTTTATATATATCTATTGATATATATATATAAATATATTTATAAATATATATAAAAGAATATATATATATATATATTTATATATATATATATATATATATATATATATATATTAAAGTGTTTTATATATATATATATATATATATATATATATATGTACATATATATATAAACATATATATATGTCTATACATATATATATATTTATATTGATATATATATATATATATATATATATAAAAATATTATATATATATATAAATATAAACATTTATATATATATATATATGTGTTTGATTAAATATATATATATATATACATATATATTCATATTATATTGAAAATTCATTAAAATATTTATGCAAAGCAAACTTATGTATTTAAAACATGACAATATATATAATTTATAAGAAAAATTTTATAAAATTATAAACATGATCTATTATTTTAAGACTGCCATTATCCTAAAATAAATATACATATATAAAGTAAAATTAAAAAAGAAAATTTATTATCTATTATAAAAATGCCCGACAGAACTGCGTTCCTCAAAATAACAACACACCTTTAAATAAAATTACATTTAAATAATCAATGATTCAAATGCCCTTTATCCAGACGTCTTACTCATAAATAATTATCTGATCACATGTTTATCCAGAACACATTTAAACACACACCATCAGATTTACCCACAGATTTACTATTTAGGAACATACTAGTAGAAAACACTAATATATTAACTGCATCCACTTGCAAAAAAAAAAGACTAAAAAATAATGGAAGCTCTAATAATAAAAAAGAAAAAGCCAACTCTTAACAATATCAACTATGAACAAAGCCACAATGTGCTAACCGTATTCGGAAACTAAAACATCACTACCACACACTGAACATACATAGAACACACACTCTACTAAGCTGAAAATCATTGAACCATCCTTGATAATGGCTAAAGGTATAGCCGAAAGCGCTCGGAAAAACAGAACATTCGGACAGTTCTTACACACTCTTTGTCCAGAAAAGAAAGCTCTTGTCAGAACACAAGAAAAATTAAATAAAAAGCTCAACTGTAGTACCTTGTCTGTCGTTTTAATGAAACATGCATATATATAGGATTGCTGCCTAATTATATATATATATATATATATATATATATATATATATATATATATATATATATGCATATATATGTGTGATAGAATGATATATAATTTTTCTATAATTTTATATATTAACAAATAGTATTTAAAAAATAAGTATGACAAATTGGAAAAAAGTGTTTGTTTTCATCCATTAAATTTCATTAGACTGGGCTTTGTTAATATGAATGCCACATCTACACATGCACAAAAAACAAGACACTTGTAGTTTCAAAATTTATGAAAAATATTTTGAAAGAATATTTTTTCAATCTTGCCAAATTATCTGTATTTTTTTTTTTTTCTTTCCATCAAATTTTGTCCCTGACTATCCTATATTGTGACAACAAAAATTCATTCATGAACAAAATGGTGATAAATTTGCCGTTTTTCCATGCCTTTAACTGACCACAATTTTGACAAATAGGAATGCTACTTTGATTAAAAAGAAAAATAATCCATTGAAACAAAAAATGTCTGAAAAGTCTCTTGATTGCTAGTTCAGTCATATTAAATTTGAATAAAGACAAAAAATTTTTTAACCAACACATTTCATTATGAAGGACTTTATTAAATATTTGTCACCAAATAAATTCTCTTAATTTTGCCTTGTTAAAGTTTCTGCAAATATAAATAAATTTAATTACTATGGAGTCTAGATATTTTTTGAATTTTATGTTTATACTTTATCATGTTATGAAGCTGCACATATCTTTGAAGGGATATAAGCACCATCTCATAATGTATTTCAATTGGTTTATTTCTTTTTAAGCATTTTTTTATACAGACAAATGAGAACTATATCAGTCAAATACAATTACGGCTAGAAGAAGATAAATACGCTCGTGCTGAGAGAGAGAAAAGATTCAAAAGTTTTGTTGATCAATTGAAAAAGCTAGGACTTGCAGTGGTAAATTGCATTCAGATTTAAAATTCTGTTTTTGAAATTGATGTACATATCTACTATTTTATGTAAATACCAACGCATTGGTTTTTCTCTAGGTTCACCTAATATCTTAATTATGGAGAAAAGAATTTAATTTAATTTATAATCTATTTAAAAATGGCATATAATTTCTTTTTCATCTTTTGCTTTTATTAAAGCTTCATCAGAGAATGAAATATGGAGGAAAAAAACCGTAAATTCTGTTACTTTTTTTTTTTGTGTTGGTTGTTTTTCATTATCTGTCTAAATACATTTTAGTCTTAATATCTATCTATAAATCTATCTATCTATCTATCTGAGTCTGTCTGTCTCATTTAGCTAATGTATAAGATTTGCATAAATTAGATGATAAGAAGAAAAAAACAACAAAGTAAATAATATTTTTTCCACTATCTTTTTAAATTTGTTAGTTTAAATACTGCATTCTTAAAAATGAGCATTAAATGTTTATATTTTATAAATGTTTATCAATATAAATTTTAAGGATGTAATTTTTCCTATATTTTTAACAAAATGTTTTAAACACAAGAAAACTTTTTATATTAGTTATATATTTAAATACTTGCATTTCAATTTTTCATATTTACCAGTGAAATTTTGTTCTTAATCATTTCATCCAAAGCAAATTCAATAAAGCCACTAAGGATGCAGGGGTTACTGAAAGTCAAAAGAAACTGAAAACTATTGAGTTAGAAAGAAGAATAATAGAAAAAGATCCAAAAGACAATAAATTTTTAAAATTCAATTTTTGAAAGATTGTAAATTATTGACTTGAATTTTTTGAAAGTATGGATTGACTCTAGAAGAAAGTTCCACAAGTGAGAAGTGCGAGAAAAAATGTTAACATCGAATTTACAGCTACATCTTGTCATCTCAACTGTAAATTGATGAGATACTGACACCAGTCTGGTACTGGACTTAAATTAAAACAGTCTAGGGGCTATAGTGAAGAGAAGTGCGAAAGAAGAAAATGTTAGCATAAAACTTACAGTTAGATCTAGCCATTTCAACTGTAAAATGATGAGATCTTGCCAACAATCTAGTACTGTGCTTAAATTCATAAAGTCTTGGTACCAAGGAGGAAAGTTTGTCAGAACAATTACCATGAAAGTATTTATAGAAAAGTCACAGGGAAGCTACATTATGGTGGTGGGAAAGTGATTTAAGCCAAAGTCAATAAGTCGAGATCAATAAAATTGTTTTTTTTTGACTTCTAATGTAAAATAGTTTAATTATGAGTTTAAATTATGTTTTACAAAGATACTGCTCAAATTCTACTTTTAGTTGTGTTTGATTGAAGTATTCATTATTAAATTCAAATTCTGACAGTTGAGAGATAAAAAATATGAGCACTGAGAATAAAGAAAATGTGGAAAGTTTAACAAAGTACCATCAAAAAATGGTGTAAAAATGATGATTTTTATTGACACTGCTAATGTATACAATCCTCAATATTTTTCATTGTCTTAAAAGCTATTTTAGAATTTTAATAAAAATCAGTTAAAAGAATGTTTGATAAATATTTCAACTTATTTTAGTGAATTTATATGACAGGAACAAATGAAAAAATTGAAAATGCATTTTTTCAAAACTTCTTATTACTGATGCATTGTTATATGTTTATTTAAATTTTCTTGTTCTCTTGATCACAGGCAGATTTATAAATTTATGAATAAAAAATGTTTTCATAGTGATTTCTTTATTATATGGTAAATAATAAATATTGCATTGTAGTTGGTCCAACAAATTTCTATAATTCCTGTGAATTAAAAAATAAACAATCTAAGAAATAAATGTTTAATATTTTTTTCTCAGTTCTTGAGAAGAAAGAAATGCATAAATACAGCTTTATACATTTGGGTTTTATTAAAATTCTAAAATAACATTTTAAGCAATAAAATTTTGCTGAGGGAGTATACATGTAACAAAGAGTGCCAGGAGGAAAAGTGTCCTTTGACACACAATATTTTTTTAGTACATTTGTTAAACTTTGCTGAAAATACATTCATATATTGATACTTGCCGAATTATTTCTATTAGAAATCTGTCATTTCAGCTTTTAGGATCAAGGCATTTAAGTTCTAATGACAATTAATGTCAATGATGAAAGAGAAAATTTACTGACAAATAATAATATTTTGAAAATTCAGTAACAGAGGTTCAGGAACAATGGCATTGAAAGCAAAACACTGAAGTTTCTGTTAACAGTATTGGATGAATGACATTAGTGTACAGAAAAGGAAATTTTTTTTTTAAAATTATAATCAAAATACCTTTTAAATTCAGTAATATCCATAAGTTAAAATAATAACTTATTTCCTACTAGAATGAAGAAATGAAATCTGCAAAGATCAAACAGTATTACAATTGAATATTATCATCTTTCTGTTTATTGAAATTCTTGTTTTTTGATTTCCCATCATCATTAAATTTGATTTTATTTTTCCAGCTTGCACATCGAGATGAAGTTTTAGTGAAAAGGGTCTGAGCAAACACAACAGGAGCGAAAGATTGTGGCAATGAACTCTGACACGACTCCAGAAGAATGTGATTCTTAATAACAGAATTATTCGTGAGAAACAATATATTTGAAGGAGGAAGAGAATTCCTGGATGCCATGAATCGTGAAGCTGTAAAGATTTGGACATTTTAACCTTTCTCTCTTGTTATCTTTTTGAAAGTAAATAAAAAACTGAAGTTATCCTATATTTTTAGAAAGGATAATATTTATGTGGGTGGGTATATATATATATATATATATATATATATATATATTATATATATATATATATATATATATATATATATAATATAATCATTAGGCCACATGGATAATTACTTAAGACACAAAACTACCAATCATCAGAAAGTATTGATTTCTATGTTTTTATCTACATTTGCTCTAATCTGATATTAGATATTTTTTATCCTTAAATATAGCAAGTCTTAAACAATGTAATTATATCAACATATATATATATGTGTGTGTATTTTTGTGTAGTATTATTATTCAGTTTCATTCTAATAGTTTTTTATGTTCTCAAATTTTGTTTATAATTTATTAAAATTATGATTCTATGCAATTAAAAAATAAGCATATCCGCTTGAGTGAAGATGGAATTATCTCCTTGGATCCTTGTTATTTTATTTTCTGTTTATAGAGACGAAATATATTTATATATTTGGGGAAATATGAATGTAATATTTGTTTGCTCTTTTTCAAACATAGTTTTCTAAATAGAGGCATATAACTAATTACAATTTCAGAAATATTTATTTCATTTGTGTAACATTCAATGTAGCATGGAAGTTATGCCCTTCAAAAAAAATAATTTTATGCTTCATTTGAAATATCTGAATTAAAATAGTTGTAGAAATATGTAAAATCTTAGATCAAATAACATAAAAGCTAAATTAGTAGTATCTTAATAATAATAAACCCTAATCTTAAACGTCACTACCTAAAAAAGAAAAAAGCTATGGAAGTAAATCTAGACAGAAAATCCAGAATGAACTCCTAAAGGCAGTTGGCTGTTGACACTACCAAATGTAATGACCTGTATTCCTTTGGACTTTGTGGATACAGCCAAGAGGGAAGAGGCAACAACTTCGTAGGTCATAACCCAGGCCTGCACCCTGGAGGACAAACTCGTTTCACTGTCAAAACTGAATTCTGACCAAACAAGCCACTGCCATTATCCACAAAATAAATGTATGTCTACCTACCTAATAATAATATAAATGATTTCATAACTTAAATTTCAACATATTACCAATTTGCAATAAATATATTCTCAGAGTTCTTGCAACATAATGGATAGTCTTCTGTGCAGTAGATAGAAGAAATTAAATAATAAATGTGATTAATGATTGACAGCTAATTACTTAAAAAAGAAAAAATGTTTATAACTGAGAAATAATATCATTTAGGTCAAGAGAAATTGGTATTATGGAATAGAAAATATTGAAACTGCTTATTAAGGTGTTTAATATTTTATTGTACAAATTTGGGTGAACAGTACAACACAATTTATTTCATAAAGGTAACACTATTTTCATTTATTATTTGAACATCTGTTGTTTTCCATTTGAAACAATTTAAATACAAAATTTGTAAATCTACAAAATTATAAAATGATAGAAAATTTATAATGATCCATATTTATTTATATATTTTTGAGAATAAAACAAGTATTACTACCTATTTGAGATCTTCCAGTTAAAAACTCATGTATAATCGTTTAAATATTTAGCCTATGTCAGTACTATATGGTTTTTGTAATAGAATGTCGAATATATATTTTTTGTTTAATCCACTATGAATTGATATATATTTCATTTAAAATTTCTATATATTCCTGATTTATATTTCTGAAGTTAAAGTAGAAATTGGTATTTAATCATTCTATAATAATATATGAGTGAAACATCTGCAGATATATATATATTTATTAAAATTGAATAAATATGTTTAATCAACTAGATATATATATATGAATGTTTGTTTAGTCTATAAATGACCAAAAACATCCTGAGTGGATAGGAATTGTAATATATAAACAGAAGTATTTATATTTCAAATTTTCTTTTATGTAAAATATACAAGATATAAAATATAACATTTTTGAATTAATGCCATTTTTATAAATCGTGTAATGTGTGTCTGTGTTATTTTCATCTGTCATACATATATTTGTATGTGTCTATTGAATGCTGAATTATATATATAAATATATATTATATGTAACACATGTTTGTTATATGTCTTCAAGATGTGTAGTTAATTGTGTGAATATATGCATGTTTTATAATATGTATAGATCTTACTTCATTATTTACTAACTTCATTAATTTACTAACTTACTTATTTACTAACAATTGTTAACAAGAGAATGATTCAAAATGAATTTCCACTCTTTCATTCCCAATTGAATATAATTATTTAAGATTGGTTCAGTTGACACATCAGACATAATTCTGTCTATATATCATGAGATGAGGTATTATGATTACTTATATTATTTATATTTGTTCGACTACATTATTCATTAGCTATTTTCACAACGTTGTTGTACTTGGTTTTCTTTCGTAGTTGAATTTCAACCAACCCTTTATTATCCGCCCAGTTCAACGTGTCATGCCTCTTCCGGATATATATATATATATATATAATGGAGTCTGTATATATATATAAATAAATGGAGTTCAATACCATATATATCAGTAGTGAACTCAAAACTTGAAGAGCCGAATCTAAATAATTGAGTCAGGATCATCAAAACTACCTGAAACTGTCATTTCATACCTCAATGGAATCTTCAGACTATATAAAAATGTTAACTCCATTGGGCGCTATATACCTGTTAGAAAGAAATACAGATTATGCAAAAGAAATGTAAGTTTGTATCATTAATGTATTTATTTTTTATAAATAAAAATCCATAAAATGAAAATGTTAAGTAACTTCTAAACAACCAGGATTAGTAAATTACGTTTTTAATGAATTTTGCACAAAACGAATATAAAATAATATAGCAAGTAAAAATAAATAAATAAATCATACACTTACTTATTAAATAAGCTAAAGTTATTTCAAAATTAAAAAGTAATTTTTTTCAAATTTCTTCAACAGGCTACAGCAGCAAATGATTAACAAAAGTAGAAAATGTCAAGTAAAACAAACTCCCAGTGCAAAAGAGGTTTTTTGAATAACCTCAGTTTGACACTTTCGGTTTTACGTGAGTAGGTTTGTAGTATATAATGCTATAGTTCTGTCTGACTTATTATTTGAAACCTAAGCAGAAGATGCGTTCAAAAATTACAATAATTAACAAGTCCCTCAGGTTCAATGTTTGAATCAGGCCAAGATACACTTTATTCATTTTGTCTACATGTTTGCTTTAGCATGACATAAAGTTATGAACAGAAAAACAAATAATTATAGATAAATGTCCATATTTGCTCATATAAAATGTCATTAATTTTAATGCCAAGTAATTTTGATTTTTACTTGTGATATCCTGATGTTCATCAAAATTCCTTGACATGTCATGACATAACTATATATTGGTTACAAAATGACAGATAACCAACAATGTGGTTGGTCTCTGAAATTATTGTCTACAGTATATATATAAATGCTGTCGCTTCCCTCTGAATCTTTTTCTACAAAAGACTTTCATAGTGATGAATATTATGAGCTATTTTTGCTGGTTCCCCAAAAGCTATATGAATTTAAACATGTTACTAGGTTGTGCATCTCATTTCATTGTAGAGATGATTAAATATATATCTGTCCAATATATTCATAAATAAATATCCGTAACTCCCTTCCTCTTACTTGGTATCACATTTATAGTCTTCAAATATTCAGATGCTTTTCCATTCAATATAAGGAAAATTAATACCATCTGTCATGATTGCTTACATTGAATTCAATGGCATTAAAAAAATAAAAAACCCAAAAGTTCTCCTAACTACCTACTTATTTTATTGAAGGGGCAAAATACCACAAGCCTAGTATTTTTATCCTGATCACTTAAAGATGGAATTCAGTTAAACTATAAACAAATATTGGACTAATCTTTTCAAAGATGGATTTATTTTATCTAAGTTAATGGATTCTACAGAAATGGATACTATGGTTCTATTAATAAAATTAACTGAACATGTGAATAATAGAAGTTTTAGGTGTAATGGAAAAGAAGATCATTTTTTTTTATTAAAATTTCTGGGATACATAATAATGAGTTCTTGAGAATTTAACATTTAAAGGACATATTGAAGGTAAAAAATTTTTTTTTTAAACAAATTAAAGAAACTATTTATTTCCCTTTAAAATGAATTTAAGAACAGATTTTGGAAGAGAGAAGTAAGATAAATTTAAGAAGAGTTAGAAACGATTTTTTTAAAGACATTTATCGTCAGTATTTGAATATACTTTAAATTGGATAAAATTTACAGAAAGAAATGATGTTATGATCATTATTAATAAAAATTTTTCTTTACAAAAATACTGATGTTGACCAAAATTAATTTATATGTTTTTAATAAATATCGTTTTTCATTAGATTGTAGTATTTGCAAAAGAAAAAACTTAAAAAAACAATGAAGTTTATTTTTTTAAAGATTGGAAAATTAATAAAATAAGACTGATTCAAAATTATAGCAGAGTCAATTTTTCGAACATATTAGAACTGCCATTTATATATTTCAGATGAAATAAAAATATCTTTTATTTAAAGTTATTAATAAAATATGATATCCAAAGTGAGGTGTGTTATCAACTTAAAAACAAATTTCCCACTTCCAATTTATGGAGAAAGATTATCTAAATTACTCATATTTAAAAACTTATGTCAAATTATTAATGCTACAAAGTTTCAGCTTTAGACCATTTGCCATGTTTGACAAAATTATGTTTTTCATTTAATGTCCTGCTCAGAATAAATTTAACCTTTTTATTTTAAATATTTATGTTTTTATGTTTAATTCTATATATATATATATATAAATACAATATAAATAGAAATATAGAGTGGCAATTAAAGTGGATCGTCAATTAGTTGAATCCAAAAAATTTACAAAACTGTTGGGAAAATTTGAACTAACTTGAATGAAATAAAAAGAAACTTTATTTCATAAATATGTGTTTTTAAATAATTTCTTCCAGGCAAGGTGATAATGTCACTAAGGCACATGGGGCTTAAAAGGAAAAAAGGTCATTTGGGGAGTATTTAGAGACCAGAGAACCTGTTTTTATGTCCAGGAATCAAAATGGCAATTGATGTTGCATTTACTTTTAAAGAGTGGCTGTATCCAAGAAACTGGAAAATGGTTCCACAGGTGAGAAGAAAAATACATTTTTATTTCTAGTTTTATGTGATTCAGGAAGATGTTGGAATATTTATATACTGATGTTGCATTTAAATTTATATATGATTGTATTTGACTTTATGGAAACAATAAACCAATGTTAGAGGTAATTGTTGAAGTTTGAGAAAAAACTATTATGTTAGAACTGATATTATATCTAGCTATTCAAAGATTAAAATGAATTTTTAGTTGTCCTGATCTGGTATCTTTAATTTTGATGTTGAATGGACACCAAGGTTATGCTAATTGGAACAATTTCAATGTCAAAACAGTTAAATATATATATCTCTTATAGCTATATAATGTCTTGGATTCCTGTCTGTGAAACTCCTTTGTTTATTTGCTTCTGACAGTTATAATCTTTTGATATTCAAATGTAATGTCAATCAACATCTGATGTTTGATCTAATTCCCCATCCTTCTCTTTATATTTTCTATCAAATAGTCCTTTTTATTGGCTCTCATATGTAAACCCTGTGTGCTAGGATATATATATATGCCTGGGTGAAATATTAAAAAAAAAATAAAGATTAAACCATGTGTATATATGTTTGTTTATGTTTAAACGTGTATGTTTGTATGTATATATATACGAGTAGAAATATTTTGTTTATGTTTTGTTGAGGGTGATTTTTTCCAAATCCATATAAATATGGACTATTCGAGAAGCATCTGTTAAAAATTTTGGGAATATTTTATTATACTAAGATTCGAAAATGTCTCAAATAAATATATTCTAAAATCACCTTGTTGATAACTCACCACAGACAAGGAAAAATGCGTTCTAGAAATGTTTGTGATGTTTATATTCTCCACATGAAAAGATTTTTCGAATATTTGATTCATGGTAGATTTTTCAAATAAAATACCATGGTGTTGAATTTTTATAGACAGAATTAGAAAAAGATTGCAGAAAGAGAGAGATAATTGTTGAAGATTTAAAAGAAACTCAAGGATTATTTGGGGTCCAAATACGATTAATTATTTTTAGAATTTTGTTCATAAAATTAATGATTTTACATTTACCCATATAAGATTTTCAATTTCCCATTTAGAAAATTTCCATTATATTCCAACTTTTATTTTATTTTGTAAAATTAATTAACTTTTTAAAACACTGAACTTTTTGAGAATTTAAATCATTAATTTTATGTTTTAGTCATTTATAAATCAGAAACCCTTTTCCAACAAAATCCAACTTCTTTAAAAAATAATTTGTCTTTTGTTATCTTGTTTTCATAAGATATGGATGGATATTTTCTTTGATAAATATTTTTTTTTTGTTTTCCTCCATGTGACAAATCAATTGGTAACTTTGGAAAACCAAAATTTGAAAACCTTCTTTTATAATTAAAAATATAAGAAATTTCAATGTGCCTTTTATGTATATATATATATTTACTTCCAATTTTGTAGAATTCAAAAAACAATTGTACTAAAAATTCAGTCAATTTTTAATTTTCCTAAAGAAAAACTAAGTCTATGAAATATTGTTTCACCCCATTCTAACTTAAAATTACAACTAAATCTTAGGAACAAATTAAAACACGTTTTAATTTTAAAATTGTTTGCCACACTTTTGCTCATAAAGGAAAGCAACTTACAACAATTTGGATTTTAGAATCATAATACTAAAATCATATGTAGTCTCATTGATTTAATTTTACATCTATATTTGCCAGTGGAAAACTCCAAGCCTGGAATGGCTACATTGTTAATATTTTTTGGTACTTGAATAACTCCTTATTTAATCACTATAGAGAAAATTGCTTTCCCCATCAGTGTTACTGACGCTCCATCTTCATTGGTTTTCAAAATTTTTGCTTTGATGTCTTCTTCTTTCCGTATTTTTTTATGACATGAAGTGGAGAGATTATATTGAATCCATTTTAGATCTACTGTACGATCTGGGCACCTGCAAATTACCAGAAAGTTTTTCTTTGAATCCATCTTGCCCATTTATAAATCTTGCAATCCCCATGATCTTGAATATTGGTGCCAAATCTTTTCATTATTCACTATTTCATATCTTAAAAATAAATTTGATGCAAAAATTCAAAGAAAATGAAAAACGTAAAAAAGGCACCTTTAATTCAACACACTTTAAATACTAATCACCAACACGAAATTTACAAACACCTATTCTTTTCATATATATTTAGATTTCATTGTATCACAATAATGAGAACTAGTAGCCCATCTAACAGTACGCTTAAATTCATGCAGTTAATGAGGTACCAAGGAGGAGAGCTCATTAGAACAACTACTATGAAAATATTTCCAGAAAAGACAGAGAGAAGCCATGTCACAGCAGTGGGAAAATGACTGAAGTTGAGATGTCAAGTTAAGAAATTATAAACCTTTCTTTGGATTGTCAAGAATCTCAAGATATATAGTCAGAGCATTAGACCAAATATGGCAGCAATAGTAAATTAATAAATGGGCAAGATGGATTCTAAAAGAGAAAAATTGTACAGTGTAACCCGGATATAAGAAACCCGGGTATAAGAGAGATTTTCTCTGGTCCCAAATTAGAGCCTGTGTTAATGTATATAAATTAGACCAAACCAGGATATAAGAGAAACCCGGATATAAGAGACTTCTTCTCCAGTCCCGACAACTCTCTTATATCTGGGTTACACTGTATAGCACAAAAGATTGTCTTAGCAGCAGATATAGCAAGTGATTCATTATGATCACTCCACGTCATATCAAAAGAAAACGTCTAACAAAGAAGGTGCAATGAATTACTTTTCTGGTGGTTAGCATTAGCGTTGCTGATGGTGGGTAAAAATGATTCTCTATGATGATTAAAGGACAGTAGCTAATTTTTGGAGGCTTTAATATTTATAATCCATTAGCTGCTCCATTTAACAACTGACTGGATGTCATTTTGAGTTCTACTTACTATTAGACTTACTATTAAGACAAGAGTAATTTATTAGAATTTATTATTCAATTTAAATACAGGAGTCATAAAATGACTACAAAGGACAACACTTTTGGCATATACACTTTCCTGTCGACTCTGGGTTGTTTCCAAACAGAAACCGATTTTAAAACATGAGCGACACAGATGTCTATTTTAATTAAATGTACATGCTGATGTATATTTTAATACAAAATATAGCCATAAAATATTTTTTTTCAATATTAAAGAAATAATTAAAAAAAAATAATTCTATTTATTACCAAATAATTTCTAATAAACTCAATAAAAGTCATAGTATTAAAGTGAATGGCAAAATTATTGTGTTCCCCTTGACATGCTGATAACCACTACAGTATCCAAATCTGTGAATAGAGAAGTTCAACAAGTAGAACTATAATTCCTCAGGTTAATAGACGTGAATCTGTTCCAAATTAATGATTTTATTAGATCAACAAGATCATGTAAATCCTAAGCGATTCAATATTCTGTAGTCAGACAGGCTCTGTATTTTGCTTCTTGGAATTAATGTCTGCATGTCTTAATCTTTTATATAATGAATCAATAGCACAAACATCTATGTGTCATGCCCTTCAGGACTTTGGAAATCATGGCTCTCCCAATTTCCTGCCCTTTGTAGCCCTTTTGGCAATTTTTTTTTTTTTTGCTATCACAACCATTTACACAAATTCATTAGGTAGGTTATGTGCTGTTTTTCTCTGTCCATCTTACCTTCAATATGTCTTGTGAGTATCAAATTTTCCATACCCACTTTGCTTATGTGCCCTTTCTGCAATCTCTGTTAAAATAGAAGTGTCCCTTTGCTTCCATTTTCTCTTAAACCCATAGCTCACATGTTCACTCCATGATAGTCTCAGCATCTTTCTGTAGAACCATATTTCTGTTGCCTCAGGTCTATTCTTCATCTGTGAAGAGATTCACCAGTATTCACTGCTGTATTACTTAACAGTTCAGTGTTCTTTTTTTTGTTTGTTTCTAAAACATTTTCTTGTTTTTTTTAATACTTTGCTCAACTTTTAGAAGATATTATTTGCTATTCCAGTGTGTCTTCAGTTTCGATGTAACACATTTTGTCTTTTGTTAAAAACTCCCTAGATATTACAATTTTTGTACTTGCTTAAATCTTTGTATCTCCAATTTGTAATTTTCATGTTGGGCTGTTCCTTGTATTGACAAACATGCATTCTGTCTTCCTGCAATTGAGGTTTAGTCTTTTCTTCTCTCTTTCTTCACAAGTTTCTGTAGGAATTAAAGACTTGCAGTTTATTTTTTTGCTTTTCTTTTTTGAATCCTTTCACCTCAGACTAAGCAAAAGAACCACTAAAACAGAAGTCTTTACTGAGAGTGAAGGAAACTTTGAAAACATAATTGAAGAGAAAGGACAATAAAAGAACAGAATTCAGTTTGCCAGAAGATGACAATTGATGTTGCATTTAAACTTTTGAAGATTGAGAGGAAGTCAAAATGCCGGAGGAGATTTGCACAGGCAGGAAGTTTTCAAACAAAGAAACCATTAGAACAGAATTTAACACAGCAATTTTAACAGTAAAATTTTTTGAGACCTAGCTGTAAAACTAGTAAAAGGTGTTTCAATAACTAAAAAGTAAATTAAGTTTAAGCATCTAATGATTTTTTTCTTTTTCTTTCAAATTTGGCAGACATTTGGGCAATATTATTTTTCACGCATAATTGCCATGACTTAAATAACATGATCCAATAGAAAAATAAATAAATTTTCACGAATAACACCGATTTATTTACTGCTGACTTTGATCCATCTTAATGAAACACCCTTTACAACGCTAGTTCATAAAGTCAAGATACAAAAGAAGAGAGCTTTTCAGAACATGAGTCAGTATTTTTTTTATACTATTGTTCATCCTAAGCGCCATTTAAAGAAGAGAGTTACTGAGGTTGCTTTTGTGGAAGTGCAGATTACAAGGATATATAGGACAGATTATGATTGATTCTAAGCATGAAGAACTTAAGATTGTAATGATTTGTGAAGCATCCTTCCCAAAGTATCAATTTTTCGAAAAGCTGTCTGATTGGAATTTGTAAAGGGATGAGGATGTGTCAACCCTGTGTATGTGGCATGGTACGTCTTTTATCTGTGAAGGTTTGGTATCATGGAACCAAAAAATGTAGCTTGTTTGAAACTGTCCAGCATTTACTGGCATATAGGATGATTGATATTACATAGCTGCTCAGCACCTATCTCTTTTTTTACACATGAAACTTTCCTATGTTTATTTTTTTTTTGCTTAGTTTTTAGAAGGCATATTACACTTTTCAATGCACCACAGATTTCTGTTACATTTTCTCTATCTGTTAAAACAATTCCCAGGTATTTAAACCTCTGTACTTATTTGATTTTGACATCTCCAATTTGTAACTCACATATTGGGCTTTTCTTTATGCTGACAAGAATTTGTCAAAAATTCCCAAAATAAACTTTTTGAAGTAAGTCAAAGAGGAAACATTACCTTTCTGATTAGTGTTCCATGTCATCAATTATAATACACTGCTATTAGAAGCTAATGATAATATCACATATCTGCAAACATTTGAAATAAAGCAATCTGGTGCAACTGTTACTTAACTGGAGCTCCTTCATAAGATCCAAAGAAGAATCAGCAATATTATCAGCCCTGATCTGGCAGCCTGGCTTCAGTCACTCAAGCTATACTGCTGTGGGTTGCTTCTCTGTTTTCGATTTTATAAATACTTTCATGGTAATTGTTTGATGAACTCTTCCTTCATAGAGACAAAGAGGTATAATGGTGGTTGTAGTAAGAAAGGTTCGTATGAATGTGTTGTTTTGGTGTAAGGAATATTGTTTTCGTACGATTGGGTCATGCTTGCACTAGCTAAGTTATAGTTAAGACAGAAGAAGACCGTCCTTTTTATGTAATCCTTTTTGGCCTTGTGCCACATTTCTGTAGTTAACAGAATAAATATTACTATACTATGAATTGTTGTTTTATTCCCCCACTCACAGACATGAAATTGTACATATGGGGACTAGTTAATTTTTTCATGGAGACATTGAAGAGTTGTGTATGTAGTAAGAATGGTAAATAAAAATGAATTGTTTTGGTGTAAGCAGTATTGTGGTATGTTTCGTTTAGTGATTGTGGCGATCAGATTTATCTTTAAATTTAAGACAGATAAAGACCATCCTTTTTTTTCCCATTCTCCATTTTGAACTTGTATAACATTTTGTATTATCATACAAATAAATATTGCTCTTCACTATGGTACCTAGATAGATATCAATTTAACTGCAATATTAGACTGGCGGCAGGCTCTCATCAAGCTAGGTAGATGTAGCTTTAACTTCTACATTGACAGTTTCTTTTCTTATACATATCATTTCATAATTCCCTTCTTATCCATGCTTTCCAGCCAACTTTAATCTGCAATAATTTAAATGCAATGACATCTCCTCCTCCTACTATCTACCGATTGCTCTTTTCTCTTTTCTGCTCATGACTTCTGTTTCTGTTTCCTTCATGCCTTGTAACCCCTTGCATGTTAGTGGCTGTACTTTCTTGCTTGCAGTGATTCTGATTAAAAAAAAAGTATCCAAGCTTTTCTGGACAACAAGAAGTATAGGGTCTTGAGTTGTATGAATTGATAAAGTTTAGATCAATTATTTTTATCAAAAAAATTCCACAAATACAAAAAAAAAAAAAAAAAAAAAAATGGAAAAAAAAAAAGGCTAAAAACATTCTTAATTATTTTATGATTAGCTGAGAAATAATTGTCCATTTATTTCATATATATATATATATATATATATATATATATATATCATATTGATGTAAAATAAAATATTTGAAAAAAACCATATTTTAAATCAATTAATTTATCATATTAATGCTCTGTAAATTTACATTGTCACTATTTTGTAAAAATAAAACCATATCTATAAGAACATTTTGTTATATATCTTATTGTTTATTTATATATATATATATATATATATATATATGGTTTTGGTAAATACTGTAGCTAAAAATTGCTGACATTCAGTGGTTTGCAGATAAAAAATAAAAAATTAAGGCAAACAGACTTTTTGTAATAAAGCACTTGATATCAGGGATAGAGTACTAATAGAATTAATACAGAAAAATTGTCTTTTCGATGGTATTATCCCTATCATGCTGATTTTCAACTTTTAAATGTGTAGAATATGTTCACTCATCAGGGCTTGACCAGATTTCCAATGTTTTGCGTATTTATATGCTGTTGTGGACATGTGTTTATTATTGTGAGTAACATAGTTTTTCATTTGATGAATGGACTCAACAGTTTTCAATCTGTTTGCCTGAATCATCTTCAAAAGCAGAGCATGAACTAAAATGTCAGCTAATCTAACAGTGATCTCATCTCAAAATCCTCACTTGCTTGCTCCATTATGTGGCCTCCTTTGTAAATCACTAGCGGGTCTTAAATGCCACTTAAGATTATCGCACAAAATTTCATAACTGAATCAACTAAGCTGTCAGATCCTCAAAACACGTCGAAACCGACGGGAAGTCCATATATATATATAAATATATTGTATATTTATTCATATTATATCCTTCAGTCCAAAACCCACATATCATACCATTGTTGAAAAGGTTAATATAAATAAATTAAAAATTCTCCAGGTTAGATCTGGACCCACAATCCTGAAATTTTGGATTCCCAAGTTTTCATTTTATGATTGTGATTGTTTTTTTTTTTTTTTTTACTTGATTTTTTTTATTTTTTTGTATGATAAGAATTTTTATAATTTCTAAATTTGAGAATAATCGAAATTAAAATTAATTTCTTTATGTAATAAAAACAGTCGCTAAGAATGTAATGTACATTAAAATTGTCTTTAAATTAAGTGGTGCTGAAGAATTATTTTTGATTTTAAAGGTAATAAATAAATATTAATGCATACATAAATGATCGAAATTTTGAGTTCTGTAGTTTATTGTATCACATTTCTTTCCTGTTGTGATGAATGCCAATTACAGGATCCCATTAAACGTTGCACCATAGGGTAGGATTATTTTTTAATGAGTTATATATATATATATATATATATATATATATATATATTATATATATATATTCCATTTATAATTACAAAGGTAATAAAATTCAGTTCTGTAGCCAAGAATAAATATTTAGAAAAAATAAACGGAAAAATGAAATCCACTAAAAATAATGTTTTATTAATAAAATCTACATTGGATTAATAAATAAAAATATCCTTTTTTTTTTGAAATTTATAGGTTCTCATAGGCATGTTTTTAACTTTATATTAAAAAAAATGAATTAAAATCATAAATAAACAAATAGGCATGAAAAACAAGAGAATTAATTGGACAAAAATGCATGACTTACATGATGCATGAAAATGCAAATACAATTATATCGAGAAAGAAAAATAATTCAGATATGGAATGAATATATAAAAGAACTCTTCCATAATGAAAGACAATTTTGGCCAGAATATGAGAAATTCATTGCCTTAACTGGAAATATTTCAAAACTGAATTCTTTGCAAAAAGTTTTTTATTGATCAGAAATTTTTAAGACAGACAGAATTTTAATTTTAGATTCAAATTTTAAATGATTTTGAATAAACAAAATTACAGAAATAATAAATTTCTTCCCTAAAATTTCAGTAGATATACTTTCAGACAATAAGTTCTTATCTATTTTCAACAGCACTGCCTAAGAAACCAAGTGCAAATGAATGTGAACTCCATTGGACAACCAGCCTAATGAGGCATATAAAAAAAAAAAATAATCCAAATTTTATTGAATAGAACATGCAGCAGAATCAAACTGCAGATAAAATTTCTCTTTTTTTCATCAAAGACACTGGAACAAGAAATTTATTTCATTTATAATATATGTTATTTTCATACAATATTTAATGCAAAATGATGGTATCATTATTTTATAGATTTTTTAAATTGGAGATCAATAAAGTTGAACTGTTAAAGGTCTTTTTCTAAATTGCTCAGCAGAATTATTCCAATTTGGGAAAGATATTAGAATAATCAAGAACCTATACTGGTAGCAAACATGGATAGAAAATAATATTTTATATACAAGAACAGAAAAAGGATAATATGGCCTTTCAATGTCTTCTCTTTCTTTATTTTTTGGTTATACAGTGAGGCAATTCTTGATAAAATGAGATATCCTACCATGATTCATTATTGGCAGAATGTTTTTTAATAACAAAGATATGCAGATGACATAGTGTTGATAAAAACACAGAAAAAAGACTATAAAAAAACAGAAAGTAGTGAAATGAGAAAGAAGAAAGGATTAAACAAACTGCAAGAAGACAGAATGCATGGTTGTTAGCAAAATATTTATACAAAATGCAAATTACAAATTGAAAATACCAAAATCAACCAAGCACAAAAATTTAAAATATATGGAAGTATCTTTTAACAGAAGACTTGAAATAAACACTGAAATCCAAAGGTGCTTTGGATAACCAAAGATTCCCCCCAAAAGCTAAGCAGAATGTTAAGAGACAGAAAAACTTAGTTAAAAACAAAGAAAAGAGTACTGAACTGTTATGTAATATCTGTCCACCCATATGGCATTGAATGCTTGACAATGTCCTCAAAGGTGAAGAAGAGGCTTGAAGCAACAGAAATGTGGTTCTACAGAATACCATTTCCATCCATGTTCAATGACAATTTTAGAGAAAATGGAAACAAAAGGAAATTTATACTTAACGTCAGGAAAGACATTTGAAATTTTAGTTGGCACATATATTGAAAAAGGAGGGTTTTATAAAATCTGATATTCTTTCTTATACATATTGAGGGTTAGTGAGACAGAGTTTCTTGTTTTTAACATATGTTTTTTAGAGTAAATGGATGGTAGAATGCTCTTTATGAAAAATAGCCAAAAGACAAAATTTATTAAGAGCTACAAAAGACAGAAAATTGTGGAGAACCATGATCATCTATGTCCTGAGGGGACATGACACATGGAAACGCCCTTCATGGTCTTTTCACTTCACTCTGGAAGTTACTGATATTACAATCATGGTCCATTACTAGTCTTAGGAATACATGTGCTCACTATTACAATTTTCTTTTCTTTTTTTTGAAATTTCTTTCTCATCCTTCCTTTTTTTTCTTCTATTTTCTTATTCTTTCTTCTCTTCTCTCTTTCTTATTCTTTCTTCTTTTTTCTTTTTTTTCCTTTCTTTCTTTTCTTCTTCTTCCCATTCTTTTTTCATATTTCCCATTCTTTCTTCTTTTTTCTTTCCATTCTTTTTTCTTTTTTTTTTTTTCTTTCTTCCCATTCTTTTCTGTTTCATTCTTTCTTTCTTTCCATTCTTTCTTTCTTCTCTTCCTTTTTTTTTTTTATTCTCTTCCCATTCTTTTTCTTTCATCTTTTATTCTTTTTTTTTTTTTTTCTTCTTTTTTTTTTTTTTTTCTTCTCCTTTCAGGTAAAAAGTTCTTTGAAGCCTTTTTTTTTTTTTTTTCTTTCTTCTCCTTAAATCTTTTTTTCTTTTCCACTTATTCTTTTTTTTTTTCTTCTCCTCTTATTCTTTCTTTCTTTCTTCTCCTCTTATTCTTTCTTTCTTCTCCTCTTATTCTTTTTTCTTTTCTTTTTTTTTTTTTTCTTTCTTCTCTTTTATTCTTTTTCTTTTTTTTCTTTTTCTTTTTTTCTTCTTCTCTTTTTTTTTTCTTTTTTCTTTCTTTTTTTTTTTCTTTCTTTTCCTTTTCTTTCTTTTTTTTCTTCTCTTATTCTTTTTTTTTTCTTCTCCTCTTTATTCTTTTTTTTTTTCTTTTTTTTCTTTTTCTTTTTTCTTTCTTCCTCTTTTTCTTTTTTTTTTCTTTTTTCTTTTATTCTTTTTTCTTTTCTCTCTTATTCTTTTTTTTTTCTTCTCCTCTATTCTTTTTCTTTTCTTTCTTCTTATTCTTTTTTTCTTTTTTTATTCTTTTTTTCTTTCTTTCTCTTATTCTTTTTTTTTTTTTTTTTATTCTTTTCTTTTTTTTTTTCTCTTATTCTTTTTATTTTTAGTTCCTCTTAAATTTTCTTTCTTTCTTTTTCTTTTCTTTTTCTTTTTTTCTCTTTTCTTCTTTTCTTTTTTTTTTTTTCCACTTTTTTTTTTTTTTTCTTCTTTTTTTTTTTCTTTCTTCTTTATTATTTTTTCTTTCTTTCTTCTCCTTTATTCTTTTTCTTTTTTCCTTTTTTTTTTTTTTCTTTTTTATTCTTTTTTTTTTTTTATTCTTTTCTTTTTTTTTCTTTTCCTCTTATTCTTTTTTTTTTTTCTTTTTCTTCTTTTTTTTTTTCTTTTTTTTTCTTTTTTTTTATTCTTTTTTTTTTTTTCTCTTATTCTTTTTTTTTTCTTCTCCTCTTATTCTTTTTTTTTCTTTTTTCTTTTCTTTTTTTCTTTTTAAAATCTTATTCTTTTTTTTTCTTCTCTCTTTTTTTTTTTTTTTTTTTTTTTTTTTCTTTTTTTCTTTTTTCTCTTTATTCTTTTTTTTCTTTCCTCTTTTTCTTTTTTTCTTCTCCTCTTTTTCTTTTTTTTCTTTCTTTTTTTTTCTTTTCTTTTTTTTCTTTTTTTTTTCTTCTTTTTTCTTTTTTTTTTTTTTTTCCTTTTTTTCTTTTTTTTTCTTTTCCTTTATTCTTTTTTTTCTTTTCCCTCTTATTTTTTTTTCTTTTCTTTTTCTTTATTCTTTCTTTTCTTTTATTCTTTTTTCTTTTTTCTTTCTTTTTATTCTTTTTTCTTTTTCTTCTTTTTTTCTTTTCTTTCTTCTCCTTTATTCTTTCTTTCTTTTTTTTTTTTTTTTTTTTCTTCTTTTCTTTTTTCTTTTCCCTTATTCTTTTTTTTTTTTTTCTTTTTTTTTTTTCTCTTTTTCTTTTCTTTTCTTTTCTTTTTTCTCCTCTTTTTCTTTTTTTTCTTTCTTTTTTCTTTTTCTTTTTCTTTCTCCTCTTTTTTTTTTCTTTTTTATTTTTTTTTTCTTTTTTTTTTTTTTTCTTCCTTTATTCTTTTTTCTTCTTCTTCTTTTTTTTCTTTCTTTTCCTCTTATTCTTTTTCTTTCTTCTTTTCTTATTCTTTTTTTTCTTCTTTTTTATTCTTTTTTTTCTTCTTCTTATTTTTTTTTTTTTCTTCTCCTTTTATTCTTTTTTTCTTTTTTTCTTTTCTTTTTTTTTCTTTTTTCTTTTTTTTTCTTTTTCTCCTTTTTTCTTTTTTTCTTTTCTTCGTCTTTCTTCTCCTTTTTTTCTTTTTTTTTTCTTTTTTCTTTTTTTTTCTTTTCTTTTTTCTTTTTCTTTCTTCTTTTTCTTTTTTTTTTCTTCTTTCTTTTATTCTTTTTTTCTTTCTTCTCTTTTTTCTTTTTTTTTTTCTTTTTTTCTTTTTTTTCTTTTTTTTTTTCTTTTTTTTTCTTTTCTCCTCTTTTTTCTTTTTTTCTTTTCTTTCCTTCTTATTTTTTTTTCTTTTCCTTTTATTCTTTTTTTCTTTCTTTTTCTTTTTCTTTTTTTTCTTTTTTTTTTTCTTCTTTCTTATTTTTTTCTTTCTTCTCCTTTATTCTTTTTTTTTTTTTTCTCCTCTTATTCTTTTTTTTTTTTTTTCTTTTCTTTTTCTTTTTTTCTTTCCTTTCTTCTTTTTTTTCTTTCCTTTTTCTTTTTTTCTTTCTTCTTATTCTTTTTTTTCTTTTTTCTCCTTTATTCTTTTTCTTTTTTCTTTTTCTTTTTTTTTTTTTCTTCTTCTCTTTTTCCTTTTTCTTTTTTTTTTTCTTTTTCTTTTTTCTTCTTTTTTTATTCTTTTTTTTCTTCTTTTTATTCTTTTTTTATTTCTTTCTTATTCTTTTTTTTTCTTTTTTCTTATTCTTTTTTTTTCTTTTTCTTCTCCTTTCTTTTTTTTCTTTTTTTTCTTTCTTTCTTCTCTTTTTCCTTTTTTTTCTTTTTTTCTTTTCTTTCTTTTTCTTCTTCTCTTTTCTTTTTTTCTTCTTCTCTTCTCTTTTTTTTTTCTTCTCTTTCTTTTCTTTTTTTCTTTCCTCTTTTTTTTTTTTTTTTCTTCTTTTTTTTTTTTTTTCTCCTTTCTTTTTTTTTTTCTTTTTTTTCTCTTATTCTTTTTCTTTCTTTTCTCTTATTCTTTTTTTTTTCTTCTCCTTTATTCTTTTTTCTTTTCTTCCTCTTTCTTTTTTTCTTCTTCTCTTTTTCTTTTTTTTCTTTCTTTTTTTTATTCTTTTTTTTTTCTTTTCCTCTTATTCTTTTTCTTTCTTCTCTTATTCTTTTTTCTTTTCCTCTTCTCTTTTCTTTCTTTTCTTTTTCTTCTCCTTTTTCTTTCTTTTTTTCTTTTCCTTTATTCTTTTTCTTTCTTTTTCTTTTCTTATTCTTTTTTCTTCTTCTTTCTTATTCTTTTTTTTTTTTTCTCTCTTTCTTTTTTTTCTTTTCCTCTTATTCTTTTTTTTTTTTTCTTCTCTTCTTCTTTTTTTTTTTCTTTTTCCTTATTATTCTTTTTTTTTTTTCTCCTCTTATTCTTTTTTTCTTTTTCTCCTCTTATTCTTTTTTTCTTTCTTTTCTTATTCTTTTTTTTCTTTCTTTCTCCTTTTTCTTTTCTTTCTTTTCTTTCCTCTTTTCTTTTTTTCTTTTTTCTTTCCTTATTTTTCTTTTTTTTTCTTCTCTTTTTCTTTTTTTTTTTTCTTTTTTTCTTTCTTCTTATTTATTCTTTTTTCTTCTTTCTTATTCTTTTTCTTTCCTTTCCTCTTATTCTTTTTTTTTTTTCTTCTCTCTTATTTTTTCTTTTTTTTTTTTTCTCTTTCTTTTTTTTTTTTTTTTTCTTTTTCTTATTCTTTTTTTTTCTTCTCCTCTTATTTTTTTTTTCTTTTATTCTTTCTTTTCTTTCCCTTATTTATTTTCTTTTTTTTTCTTATTCTTTTTTTTTCTTCTCCTCTTATTTTTTTTTTTTCTTTCTTCTCCTTTATTCTTTTTCTTTCTTTTTTATTTCTTTTTTTCTTTTCTTTTCTCTTATTCTTTTTTTTTTTTCTCCTCTTATTCTTTTTTCTTTCTTCTCCTCTTATTCTTTTTTCTTTCTTCTCCTCTTATTCTTTTTTTCTTTCTTCTCCTCTTATTCTTTTTTTCTTTCTTCTCCTCTTATTCTTTTTTCTTTCTTCTCCTCTTATTCTCTTTTCCCCCTATTTTCTTTTCCTAATTCTACATCTTTTTAATACTCTCAATTCCCTCTCTTATGCTTGGTAGTATTGTCACTTTTATTTTCTTTCTCTTCTTTTTCTTCCTGTTTCCTCTCTCTCTCTCTCCTTCCACCCTCTGTTCTCTTCAACCTCTTTCATTCTGTGCCCTAAGGAATACGAAAAGGAATATTTATTATAAATCTATATCTTTTACCCGACTTACTATGTGTTATGTAGTCTATTGGTTCATAACTGGCGACAAAAGGGCAGTTTTGATTGCTACGTTTCTCCTCCTCCATCTTCTTTCTATCTATGTCTCTCTCTAACTTTCCCCCTAAATGATCGATGTCTCCTCTTCCTTCTCAAAACCCTTCTTTCCTTGTACTGTCAGCATGACTGGTAAGCACAGAGCACGTACAAACACTTTACAACCAAAGAAAGAAAAGCAGAAAAATCAATACTCGCAGTTTAGAAAACCCAATCAGCTTCCCAACGTATCTGACATTGTGTGTCTGTCTGTGTAGATCTGTGCGTGCGTGTGTAAACGCATCTTTTTTGCTTTGTTACACACAACGCAAATCAGGGGCAGACAGACACACTCGGGCATTTTGTTTCTCTCGTCACTACCACCCAAGAAGAAGAAAAAAAATAAAAAATAAAAATAATAATTCGTGGCTCCGAAGAGGGGCTCCTGATTTTTGGCCACAAGAGGTTTGTGCCTGAGAATTGTTTTGTTGTTGTGTTGGACTTCATTTTTTTTTTTTTTTTTTTTTTTTGTTTTGTTTTATGCACATTACTAAAGAAATTGGATCTATCTCTCTCTCTTTCTCTCATATACACATGTATTTTTTTTTTAATTTTTTTTTTCTCCTTTGGTTGGGTATCTGTTAAAACGCCTTTCACTTACACATTCACTTGCATTTAAAATCGTTTTAATCTGTTGAACGGATCATGTGTGAAATTAGTTGCACTACGTTTATTTCACTGCTAATTTTTACTCTACGTTTTTGTCGTTATTCGTCTATGTAATTAAGAGTTGTTGCTTTTTTAAATGTTTTATATGGAAGTGTGGGTTTTTTGTCGAGTATATGCAATATAAGCTAATTTTGTTATTTTTTTTATTTTTAATTTTATTTGAGCTTTGTGTAGATCAGTCGTTTATTTACGTTTATGTAGGTGTTGTCACACTACTGAATTTAAAAGTCTTGCTTTATGTAAATTTTTTTTTATGCACAATAAAGTGTAACTATAATAATTCAATTTTGAATGATTATTATTTTTTTTTTTCCTGCTTCTTCTTCAAGACACATATATTTCCTCGTTTTGTCATGTAGCTACGATAAAGAAAGATCATATTTTTTATTTACGTAACTAAATTATTGTTTATTAGAATTTGAAAATGCTTGAATTTAAAAAAAAAAAATTGATCTTTCTCGGACATTTTTGTTTCTTTTTTTTTTTTTTTTTTTGTTTTTTTTTTTTTTGAGGTTTGGGAGATATTTCTTTCTTCTACAAATTATTTATTTTCGTGATTGTAAATTTGTGTTTTAGAACAAAAAAAAAAAAAAAAAAGCCTTTCTTTCTCCAGTTTCTCTTGCTTTCTTCCACACATCATTGTGTGGTCACTGGTCTATGTTTTGGGGCCGAGGGTCTCTGTGAGTTCTTGTCAAGCATGCTTTTCTTTCAGTATTAAATTTTAATTAAATAATTTAGTCACCTTTTTTCTTTCTTTCCTTCTTTCTGTCTAACGCATCTTTTTCACTGTTATCTCTTCTTACTGTTTTGTTTTCTATGGCTAATTGCAGTCCGGTAATATCCACCCACAAACATTGTTCTTTCTTCAAGTTCACTGCTACCGACAGTGTTGAAATGTGTAGTGTGATATTTGATATGCATTGCTTATTACATTTCTTTGTTTTGTTGTAACTCATAATTTTTAAATATATAAATTGGTATGTACGTGTTCTGAAACAATTTTACTTACCGTGTTTGACTGCGTATATATACCTCCCTCATTTTCAGCAGCGAATTTTTTATTTTATTTTAATAATTATTGGATAATAGATAGTATCTAATTCCTAATGTTACTAGAGAATTTCGTCCATATTCCTGATAATTTGCCCCAGTTCAAGTTTCTTGCATTTATTACAAACTTATAAAAATTTTAATATTTACGAGGAAAACAGGTCTTGTATCCGATCAAATATTGTGTACTGTGGTATCCGGTTATTATTACAGACAGAGTTTATTATCAGTACACCTGTAGTACAGGGAATTTTGTTAGTCCAGCAAATGATTCATAATGTAGTTGACCATTAGCGTTATTAACAAAAAATAATACACTTTAAAAAAAAATATTGTTTTGTTTTAATGAAAAGAAAACTTTAGTTGTTGAAAAAGATTGTGAAAGGGATTGAATGTCTGTTTGTAATGCAATCCAGTCAAAAGCGTAGTAATTTTGTAAACATGTTCATTTGTATTGAATCCACCACTATTTGATATATAATTCATAATCTATATTTCTAAAATATTCATTGTGCTTTGTGTGCTAGTATACCATAAAGAAGAAATAATTAAATACAGAACCTCTCAGATATTTTTGCAGTAACACTAGTGGCAAATATACACATACATATGCAATCATATATAAATATATATATATACATACATACATACATACATACATACACATGCATATATATTTGTATAAAAAATAATTCCAAGAGGATAGAATCCAGGTAGAACTCAAAAAATAAAAAGTAGAGTAAGGATAAGCCTATATATATATATATATATATATATATATATATATATATATATATATATATATATTATCTAAATTCAAGCATGTTTGGTTGGATAATCTAGACATATTGTGTCTGTTTATTTTTATTTTAATCCTCTCAAATTCATGTATCAATTTCACTTGGGAAAATAAAAGTAATGAGAAAAACTACATTGTCTTTCTTACTCAGTTTTGTTACATCACTAAGAAACTGATTCATGAATTTGATAGGATTAAAATAAAAATAAGACACAATATGTCTTGATTATTCAGCCAAACTTGCTTGAATATATATATGTGTGTGTGTGGAATATGTTCAAGGTGGTAAATGGTTAGCAAGTTTGTCTCAAATAGAACAATTACGTATGAGTAGTGAGTTCAATCCTCACTGGGTGTCCCTTACCTTCGAGACATAATACATCCAAGCTACGCTTGGAAAATCACTGTGTGTGTGTGTATGTGAATTTTTCCTTGTGATATTGTGTTCCAGATATCTCATCTGTTTTATTATGACCCTAAGCAAAAGTGTCCTTTCCGTTCCTATTTTCCTTAAAACTTCTTCATTGTTCACATGTCCCATCCATATAATTCATTTATTCATTTTGAATCTTTACATATATACTCTATCTGAAAATAATTTACACATATATACTTTGATGTGTTGCGCCTTTTCTGAATCAGTGTGCCCATAACTCTTCAATTATTCTCTCTTCTAGTCCCTATTTTGCTATCCATTTACACAGGTTCATTAGGTAGGTTACAGTATTCCGTCTGCCTCTTTTGCCTTCAGTATGACCTCTGGGTGTTGAATTCACCAAGCCTTCTTTCCTCATTACATTGTGTTCCATAAATTTGAACAGTTTCCATTTTGAACAAATTTCTATAAATTTGAACAGTTTCCATTTTGAACAAATTTCTATAAATTTGAACAGTTTCCATTTTGAACAAATTTCTATAAATTTGAACAGTTTCCATTTTGAACAAATTTCTATAAATTTGAACAGTTTCCAAAAACAAATTTCTATAAATTTGAAATAAATTTCTATAAATTTGAATAGTTTGTATTTTGAACAAATTTCTATAAATTTGAACAGTTTCCATTTTGAACAAATTTCTATAAATTTGAACAGTTTTTTGAACAAATTTTAAAATTTAAATTTCTATAAAATTTGAACATTTGTTTTTTTTTGAACAAATTTCTATAAATTTGAACAGTTTCATTTTGAACAAATTTCTATAAATTTGAACAGTTTCCATTTTGAACAAATTTCTATAAATTTGAACAGTTTCCATTTTGAACAAATTTCTATAAATTTGAACAGTTTCCATTTTGAACAAATTTCTATAAATTTGAACAGTTTCCATTTTGAACAAATTTCTATAAATTTGAACAGTTTCTTTCTGATCCTAAGATCAGAAAGAAACTTCAAATTTATGGAACACAAAAGCGTCCTTTTTGTTCCTATTTTCCTTAAAACTTCCTCGTTCACATGTTTCATCCATATAATTTTCAACATTGTTCTGTGGAACCACATCTCTGTTGCATCAAGTCTACTCTTAGTCTGTGAACATATTGTCCAGCCTTCATTGCCTGATAGAAGTATTAACTCTTTACCTTTCAACATGCACAAATAAGCCCTGTAAATATCAGCACTCAAAGTCTCACTGTTTGCATAAATTCCTGTGTTATTTGTGATGATGTTGTCATATATATATATAAATGAAACCCGATTATGGTAGGTTGAATATTGAGATTCCTATTTATTTAAAATTTGTTGGGTTGAATTCAATGAAAATAATAATATAATATAACAGTTGAGCAATGTCTTTCACACACACAAAGGATGTGCCAGGTATTTAAGAACATTCCTTTTATAGTTCTTAAATGAAAGATGACCTGATGTATTATATGGCATGTGACTAATTTTTATACTCTAATTTCTCTTTCAGATGTATCTAGAGCCTTACCAAGGCATCTTCCAGTCTGGCACAAGAAATGAAAAGACTCGTTATACTCATGGCATTAGCCACCAATTACAGAAACTTGGTGATAGCCAGTTTCTTGAAGGTGTCCATGTCCTTCATGTTCAAATTTAGGAATGGGCTAGAAGTCTCTTGTAGTGACATGTCAGCCGTGACTAAGAGAAAGAAACATTCTAAACAGTCAAATCTAAAGACAGCCAATTTCATCCATTAGGTCTAGGACATCATCAACTACAACCTCAGCTACTTGATGAGGGCTGTCACCAAATAGTTGAAGATAGCAGAGTTCACTATAAGATGTGTAAATCGTGTGGGCATCAAGGAGAGTGCAGTTTATGTCTGACAAGAAACCGAGAGTACCATGTGATTTTATTGAAGTGGTTGCTAACAGACTCAAGCACCCTTGAGTGTTCTTTGACTAGGGCCAGAAGGTGACTATTAGGAATAACAGGTCTATACAGACCCATGGCACCTGTAGTCATATGCACCAAGTTTATACCTTGTTATGCCACTCCATGTCTTACTGAAGGGCCTTATGTCACTGCCTACATAAGGTGCTAGTCATGATGGCCAAGTCCTGGTATATATATATATATATATATATATATATATATGATCATCATGACTTTGCCCAGATTCCTTTTTTTTTATTATCTGTGAATTGTCATGCCTTCTTGGGAAAGATAGTGGAGTGGTTTCCAGTTGCCTTTTCCATTGTATGGAATTCAGTTTTCCTTCTGTTAAATGGGTTGCTACCCAATGCTTAACTTTTACTTATCTGATAGAACCCTATTTTTGCATTCCATAATGATTCATAAAGTCGAAAGATTATATTGAATTAATTGCTAGGAAAATTGGTTCACTGTCATGATAGACAATTTTTTTTTTTTTAATCTATCCTACATATTTATAAGTCTACCATTCAGCCATGCTTTGAATATTGCTACCACATCTGGTCTGGTGCTTCTTCTGTATATTTAGAGATTCTTGATAAAATACAAAGAAGAATCTGTAATGTTATTGGTCCTGACCTGGCATCTTGGTTTCAGTCACTTTCCCACTACAATAATGTAGCTTCACTGTGCCGCCTTTTCTATAAATAATTTCATGGCAAGTGTCCTGATGAACTTTCCCCTATGGTACCTAGATTTTATGAATTTAAGCACAGTACTATGTTGATAACAAGGTCTCATCATTTTACACTCAAAATGGCTAGATGTAACCGTAAGTTCTATGTTAACAGTTTCTTCTCTCACACTTCTTGCTTGTGGAACTCTCTCCTGGCTTTATTTTTTTCCCAATCAACTTTGATCTTCAAAAATTTAAATGCAATATCATTCATTATTGTCTATATTAATTCCTGTTCTTTTATTGTTTCATATTCTTAATAGTGTTTTTTTTTTTTTCTCATATTCTCTCACACTCAGTAACCCCTTGCTTCTTAGTGACTTTATTGCCTTACTTGGAGTGAAATGATTAAGAAAAAACATAGCTTTTCAAAGGAGAGATTAATTTGTACCATTCCTGAGAACATTTGTGTACACACAGTTGGATATAATAGCATTAGCTGGAATTTTAACTCGGCTTGCTAATCCCTCTTTCTACACTATATTTTATGTATATGCAATGTGCAACCATGTATATAGGAGTGATGTTCTGATACTTGACAAAAGTGCGAATCAATGTCATTTTTTATGGGTAGCATGCCAGTCATATTAAGTTGCTTATATGTCAGTTTTATAAAAATTTAAGATATAAGAAAGAAATTCATGTGAACATATTGTTTTTGAATGTTTGAATGTAAATGTAAAAGTTGTTTGCTTTAATTTTGCCCTTTATATATATATATATATATATATATATATATATATATATATATATATATAAAATAAAGGTTCAAACACTAATATTCCACGGTTATAATTTATTACATTGGAATCATATTAACCTGATTTGAAACAAATATTATTTACTTTTAAGTTTAAAATATCGTACAAATACATTTTTCAACCTGTCGACAGATTTAATATTGTTCTACAAAGACTTTATCTGTAAAACATAATTGAAGAAAATAACATGAGCTCCTTTTTTATATAATTTTTAAGTACTCAGTAATCTTAGAAATTTAGGAAATTATTCTCTGTAATCTAATGTTTTATTGAATTTTAGATATGTGGACTTTACATTTACTTATTTTTTGATAATGTTGTGTATGGTTGCCCATACTTACAAAAAATCACATTTATGCACATACAAAAAAATTCAAAATTCTTTTTAAAAATATTGGTGTTTGATGATTTGTATTAAGCTTTTCCATTTATGATTAGTAAATATAGTTTTCACTTAATAATAATATTATTTAAAAGGCTGAAATTAATACAGAATTTTAAGATTTAAAATCGAAGATTTTTCTAATTAAAATTAAAAAAAAAAAATGAAACCAATTCTTGTAAAAATTCATTATTCATCAACAAAATTATTTTCAGAAGACAAAGGTGTCCTTAATATGTCTTATTTATAAAAGCAATTAAAAGCTTTTATAATTAAATAATATAGTTTTATTGCATTTTTTAATATTCCATTTCAGAGCAGACTTTAGGTAAATGGTGTTTCTGTTTGACTAAAACAAATTGATGATTTAAATTCTCCAAGGAGTCCTATTTTAACTAATATTTTTACCAAAATTTTCTAAAAAAAAAAATTTCAAAAAATAATTTCATTCATTTGTGAATAAGAGTTGAAAATTTAATTAAAATTCGACAATTATTTGATTTTTGCAAGAATTTCCAAAACAGTGTGTTTTTAACGTCAAAAAAGATGCTAAGATTTCCCACCCACTGGCACAAGAAAAACAAGATTTTTAAACATAATTTCAAACAGGCTACAAGGAATTAAAAAATTTAATAAAATAATAAAAAAATACTATGGTCTTTCCTATTAAGAATAACAAAGATTTTGATGGGGAAAGTTAGTTTTTATCACTTTTGGGGTCTTTTTTTATCTTGGTATGTTCTTTTTCTAGCAAATTAGTGTAAGTATCACATTTATATCATACAGGTGCGATGGATAAATTGTCATCTAAATTACACAAAAATGATAATAATGCTGTATTCTCATTTTAACATATATATTTACTGAAATTATACAAAAATATCTTGAAATATGAAAGATTAAATCTATTCAATAAAATTGCCATTAGCTTCAACCACAACCTCTAGATGACTTCAGAATCTCCTACAACTCTTCTGGACAGTCTCCTTGTTTAAATTGGTAAATGTTGCCATAATCCTTGCCTTCAGTTCATCTTTGGTCTAACAAGGAGTTTTTTTGGTCTCTGGCTCAACTGTGTCCCATGCATAATAAACAAGGTGGTTGCAGTCTGGAGAGTTAGGTATCCAGATGTAAGGAGTAATGTGGTTGCAGAAATTGTCTGACACCATGACTGGGTTCTCCTGCTTGTGTGGCATGTTACATAGTCCTGTTGCCAGACTAGGGTCTTCCAGCAGCCACCCTCTTGACCCAAGGCAGCACTAACTCCTCAAGGCACTTGATATAGGCCTCTGCATTGAGTCTGAGGCCTTCATCAATAAATTTGGGATTTCTTTTCTTATTAGAATGATCAGAGTGAATTTTCTGAGCTGCCATACCTTCTTAATCACCATTAGACTCATCCAACTCTTTCCAAATCCTCTGCACTGTTATCAGATTGACATTCAAACATTCTAAAATGTTCATATTGGAGCTTTCGGCACAAATGCTAAACAGTATAACATGCAGTTTCCAAATTTCTGGCGGTGTGAATTGCACCATAGTGCTCTTTTTCTCACAGACATATATATAATCATAATCCAACAGAATGATAAGATAAAGAACAAATAGGAAATGTTCATCAATCTAACATGTTTCACTTTTATTAAAGCTTCATCAGATAATGAGATATGGAGAGAATGCTGTTGTCCTTTTGAAGTAGTTTCGATGTTCAGACAAGATGAGCTGGGATCAAATGGAGATCAAATATGGATCAGAATCCAACAGAATGAGAAGATAAAGAACAAATAGGAAACGTTTATCAATCTAACATGTTTCACTTTTATTAAAGCTTCATCAGAGGTATATGTATGTGTGTGTGTATATATGAGTGTGTATCTGTAATACCACAGATTGACATAGTTATTAGCTGTTTTTTGATTTGAAAATTTCACTTTATTATGTTTCTTCTCTGTAATATTCAGCACTGAATTAAGTGCATTGACAAGCAAATGAAATATATTTAAAAAAAAAGCATGAGGATTTTTCAGGGTTTCTTGTTGTATTTGTTGATATGTAATTTAATAAAGATTTGATATTTGAAAAAGATGAAACTAACATGGTACAAAAACAAAAGTTGTTAGAATGGCTTATGAAAGCAGAAAACATATATCACCTACCAACACAAGAAAACACTACAAGAAATCAGGCAGATCCTTAATCACAACACAAAAGTACTATGTCACAGAAAGATCCTTAATCATAGCACAAAACTACTATGTCACAGAAAGATCCTTAATCATAGCACAAAACTACTATGTCACAGAAAGATCCTTAATCATAGCACAAAACTACTATGTCACAGAAAGATCCTTAATCATAGCACAAAACTACTATGTCACAGAAAGATCCTCAATCATAGCACAAAACTACTATGTCACAGAAAGATCCTCAATCATAATACAAAACTACTATGTCACAGAAAGATCCTCAATCATAACACAAAACTACTATGTCACAGAAAGATCCTCAATCATAACACAAAACTATGTCACAGAAAGATCCTTAATCATAGCACAAAACTACTGTCACAGAAAGTGTAAAAAAATGCTAGCAGCATTAAAGATAAAAATAAAAACTTAGTATCAATATTTTTTTTAATTTAGTAACAAACATACTAAATATATTTCATAAGTAAAAAGAAAATTAAAAAACAACTACACTAACTAAACTGACATGTGAAGAGGTGATACTTTAAAAAGATGAAACTATCATTTCTCTCTCTCTCTCTCTATATATATATATATATATATATATATATATATATATATATATATATATATATATATATATAGATGTCAAAAGAGATATTAACTATATATAACACACACGCTATCCAGAATATTGAACACTTTTTTTTTATAAATATAGTATACTTTAAAACTAAATTTTTATCTTTATATATATATATATATATATATATATATATATATATATATATATAATTCAGATAACTTGTCTTCTCTTGATATTTTGTAAAGACACAGATCCATTTTTCAGAGTGAAATAAATCTATTGAATCATTAACAAACATCCTATTTATAATTTAATGTTACAATGTTACATCAATAATAGTATGTGCAAAACTTTCTCCCATTTTTATTAGAAAAATTTTTTTTTTTCTTTGTCAACCCCCCCCGTGTATTCTGTAGTTTTCAAAAAAAAGTTACTGAGAATTTTATTCTTTACTAGTGGACCAGTCTACTTAATTAGTACCAAAAGACTTAACAGAGTTGTGGCTTTCGACCCATCTGCAGAAATAGTTTTTTTTTTTTATTTAGAAGACCAAATTCTTTTAATTTTTACCTTGCATTCTCTAGTTTTCATGAAAGAGGTTAACTGAGGAATTTTACACACACCTATTAGATGTGAATTGTTTCTCTCTGTGTTTTATGATCATCCATTGTCAGTGTATATAAAATGTATATTTGTAAATGCCTCAGTATATGTCTTTTTTTTTTACCCTTAATTGTGTGTGAATTTATTGTCTCTCTGAAAGTACATTATAGATGCATAGGTATGTAAATATTGTATTAGTTACATATATATTTATTTATCTCCTGTCTATATCTGGGGAAAGGTTCCAATTTTCCCTAAGCCACATTCTCATTCCCATTCTCTCTCTCTTTTCTCTCTCTCTCTCTATTTCAGGTTGGCATCTGCTTTTCTCTCTTTATCTAGATCACCTTAATGTTCTGCCATTGTAGGATGACAGTGTTGTGTGCATAAACATTTTTCTATGCTTGGCTTTTATCAGTTGGCATCAGTTGGGCTACAGACCTTTTTATATCAGTTGGGACATTTTTTTTTTCTCTCCAATGCCTCGCTTGTCTGTGATTGCTTATTGCAACTCCACTTGCCACTCTGATCAACATATCTCTGTCCATTTGCTGTGATGGGCTTGTTATAATATCCATTATTGGCTAGTTTATTAATTACATTTTCAGATTTTAAAACAAGGAAATGTATCACTTTGCCTATTAGTAAAATGACCCAGTGTTTAGGATGGGAGAAATTGAAATCAACCATTTTTAATCTTGCATTTTAGTGTTATATATTTGGGGGTAAACAGAAACTTTATTTTTTAATCGTTCTTTTTTTTTTTTCAATTCTTCTTTCATTCAAAGTTGGTCAACCTGACTGTGTTCATTGCACAGTGGGATATGTTAAAACTGAAACCATTTTTTTTTCTCTTTAGCTTAGAACTGAACTGCTGGCTCCTGACTAGGGTTTATCAAAAGATATATAGATTTTTATCTGATCTTACTCAAAATCAGTAACAGGACAAAATCCCAGTCTCATAAATAAGTCTTATATATATAAAAAGAAACAAATTTAACATTAAAAATTCAAGGAATTTTTATGTCAAATTTTTATGTCAAATTGAGACAATAATAATAATACTCAATATATATACACTTATATTTAGAGAGTGCCTTGATCACAAGGTCATCCACAGTAAATTTGCACCATGGCTCTTACAACATTTCACCATTTCTGGCAGAACTTCTATTATCACAGTGCGCGACATCTAATAACAAAAGTGATGGGAAAAAAAGCATCTAAATGAAATCAGCTAGATTAAAAAAAAAAAGAAAAAAGTTTTAAAATTTCCAGCATCTCTTGTACATCTGTAGTCTGTAATTTAGTGTGAAATCCTAAAGAATGAAATGCATCACAAATCTTTTTCACCTTGTCATACATTTTTCCACACTTATATGTATAAGAAAGTTATTAATCTTTATTTAAGCCTTTAATTCGGCATAATATATATTTGTATATGATCTCTGTGGTTGGTTTATGTTTTGGTGCAAACTTTAATGAACAACCTTCTTATGCCTTTCTTCACATAAAGTTGGGACTTATGGGGTACTAGGGCTCTCTGACTAGGAAATATATCAATTACATGAACATAGAATTGTTAGAAAACCTTCTTTTTTAGAGGGTAGATCAATTTACTATGAGTCTCTGCTGCAAACAGAGCGAACCCATAAACTCGTGAAGTACCCGACAGAAATAGATATTTCTCATACATATAAGTGTATATAACAGATATTATTAATGTCTCAATATTTTCAATGTTATATTTGTTTCTTTGGCATTTTTCAGTGAAACGATTACATATTTTAGATGAACCCTAACCTTAACAAGAATCCTAACCCTATATCAAAGCTATAGAAAATTGACAATAGGAAGATTGTAACTGTTACTATAAAATAATTAAACCTCACAATTTAATCTTGTCATTAGCTTATTTTATGGTCTATTGATTTGCATTATCCTTTTGACAAAAACAAATTGTTCTTTGTATAAATCTTCACTTGTTCTGTGATTGTATTACCTTGTTCTAAATAGCTTATAAAACCTCCATGAGAACTTACATTCCACTAACTCCTTACCAAAACCTAGCATGGCCCAGTTGTAAAAAAAAAAAAAAATTTCCAGGGAATAATTTTTTGTAGATTAGCATTCTTTAGTGCTCCCTCAAGCCATGACATTTGTCAGAATCAAAATATATATATATATATATATATATATATATATATATATATATATATATATAAAATATATTTTTGTAGGTACAAAATTTTTTTCCTAAGTCAAAAATAAAGTAAATATTACAAGACATATTAAACAAATTAAATAATAAAATGTTTTTTTTTATTATTTAATATTGTTTAATATGTCTTGTAATATTAAATTTTATACTTTTATATTTTCGATATATATATATATATATATATATATATATATATGTGTGAAAATATATAGCAATAGGAAGGAACTGGTTAGGTAAATAATCCAAAGTTCCTTAGTATTTTAGTTATTATTTTTTAAAAATAGTGCTCGATACAAAAAGTAGAGTATAAATATAATTATTTATTTAAAATATGATCCAAATTCGTGACATAAATAATTTTTTTTTTTTTTTTGATTTTTGAAAAAAAAATTTTGCTTGAAGATGGAAAAAGAGCTTTCCATCTTAACTCAATTTTTTTCAAATAATTATTCCATTGAAGTTTTCGCTCTTGTTTTGAAACATGAGACCTCTTATGTCACGAGTTGGAATATATTTTAAGTAAATAATTATATATATATTTGTTGTTGAGAGGGCAGATATTCATAATATCAATACAATGTCAAATTGAACACTAACTCTTACAGAGTTATCTGCATTTAGTTTTTTATTTATAAATGTACCTTGAAAATCTGCTTATGTCTGATATCCACATATTTTTATTTTTTTTATTTAGACTTTCACTAATTTATATAAATTTTTGTTTAATCAAAAATGTGTGAGGACTTTAAAGATGTATGCATATATGTTTTTTAATGACAGAAATTCCTTTTGTAAAAAATGAAAAAAAAATCTATTTTGTCATTTTACCAGTCTCTTTATACATTGAAAATTAAGAAGAATGGGATTATCAGTGGTCAGGAATTAATCCAAGTGTTACTGAGAGAATGTTGCTATTATATGTATAATGTAAATACACTACTAATAATTTTACTAAAGAAAATACATATTAGAAAATTAAGTGGGGAAAAGGGGTTATCAATGGTAAGGAATTAATGTTTATTACTAGTAGACATATTGTTATATATATATCAAAGTATACATTTCAGAAAAGGATTACTTATTGCATTATGACCATATTGATAAGGCTGGAACCAATTTATATCTATATTTGTATGTGTGTATATAGTTTTTTTTACCATTGAAAAATATTTGAATTTTGATGAGATTATTTTTTAAATAGACAAAATGAATTACAGATGTCGTTTTTAAAAGATGTAAGAAAAATTTCATATTTAATTTTGACTAAATTTTGAAATCTTTTATTTATTATTTCACTAGTAAACTTTTGAATTAGAACAGGAAAATTTATAAGAAAAAAATCTTATTCACATTGGTGTCAAAATGTAATAAAAATTCAAAGAATGTTAAATTTAATTTTGTTTTAAAGGAATTTAATGCATCAATATTATTTGAAAAAGAAACAAATATAAGCGACTCAGAAATAATTACAAATTAAAAACAATAATGAAGTTAATATTTCAAAGCTAATTTTACTCCAATATTTCAGCACCTGTATATTGGAGGTTTAGTATATCACTTGACTTTTTACCTCGTTTTTTCTTATTTAACATTTTAATTTCAAAAAGCAAAAATTAATTGCACCATTTTTTTGCTATATGATAACTTGTTAGGTTTAACAAAAAAAAGAAAGAAATGGAATCTATAGACTTGAAGAGGTTAAGATTGTAGTGTTTGGGAAAGCATCCACATAGGAGTCTGTTCCACAAAGTATCAGTTCTTGGGAAGAAGCTTTGCCTTCTTAGCAAATGAATACATAGGGAATGAGTGTTATTCAACCCTGTGGCGTAGCAATGTGGGTCTTGGTTGCAAAGGCCTGAGCTGTTGGCACTAAAGAAAGGAGCTTGTCTGAACATTTGGCATGGAAGTAGTGATTGAGTAATGATAGGCTTGTGACATTACATTGTGTTTTACTAGAGAAATTAATTTTGCTATTTGATTTTAATGTAGAATATTAAGATTTTTAATTTTATGAACTGGTGTAATGAAGGAATGCATATGCCTGTATTTCTTTTCTTAAAATCTGACTAGTTTCTGAGCTTTCTCATACTAGCAAAACCTGACTAGTTTCTGAGCTTTCCCATACTAGCAAAACCTGATTAGTTTCTGAGCTTTCCCGTTTTATCAAAACCTGACTAGTTTCTGAGCTTTCCCATTTTATCAAAACCTGACTAGTTTCTGAGCTTTCCCGTTTTAGCAAAACCTGACTAGTTTCTGAGCTTTCCCGTTTTAGCAAAACCTGACTAGTTTCTGAGCTTTCCCGTTTTAGCAAAACCTGACTAGTTTCTGAGCTTTCCCGTTTTAGCAAAACCTGACTAGTTTCTGAGCTTTCCCGTTTTATCAAAACCTGACTAGTTTCTGAGCTTTCCCGTTTTAGCAAAATCTGACTAGTTTCTAAATTTTCCCATCTAAAATCTTGTATTGATCAGTAATATGTCTAATGTGCACTTTTTAATTCATAAGGCAGGAACACCATGAGATGCTAAGGAAACAGCATTTAGTGATAATTTATTTTTTATTGTTATGACCTTTTTGTTCTTTTTTTTTTTTTTTTTCCAGCTCTTCTGTTCCAATCACACAAGGCTCAAATATGAAGACGATTGGTCGCTTGCTCAGTCCAGTAGTATCAAGTAAGTATCTTTTTATCTAAATGTATTTAGTTTAATCTTTTTTTTCTTATTAGGCAAGGATTTTAATCTTTAACTTTTGAAAAAGGAGAAATTGATAGAGAAAGGAATACGAAGAGAAGGCAAAATTAATTATTTTAAAATTTTTGGTTATTATCATTTACTAGGACCATTTTTAGGATGCCTCTACAACCCTAACCCTAATCACTTCTTGTTTAAATTATCTAGTCCTGGGTAGGATGATAAACAACATATGGCAGCAAGGCCTTTAATCAGAAGATTGGAGGTTTTGGGGACCATAGAACCATCTCTTTATTGTTGTTGTTCCCAGATCTACCCTGACACAGTGTAGTAGCACCTGTTAGGGTCCCAGATATGGGCAAATAGTGAACCCCCAAACTAAAATCAAAACACTCGGAAAATATGAAAATATTTTTATAGCAAAAATACCAGCAGTACATTTTTATAAAAATTTTAGTAGTGAAATTACCAGCAATAAATTTTTTATAGCAAAATAACCAACAATACAATTTATAGTAGAATTACCAAGACTACATTTTTATGATGATTGCCAACATAATGTCCTACCTTTTTAAAGAAATAGGTTTATACCAAAACATATAACACATGCAATAAATCATCTACAAACTATAAAACATACGTTTACCCTGAAAGTATAAAATTATGTACAAAATATATGTAGTTGAAGCCATAAAATTGTAAAGAAAATATTTAGATTTTGACATCACATAAAGGTTGATATGTCACTAACCAAACTATTAAATTCTCACCTTTTTTTAACTTTACTGCTTTTGAGCAAGAATAGGCAGCTGTACATGTTAGCAGCTAAGCTGTAATGGCAATATTAGCTGTTTCCTTATAAGGAAACATTTGGCATTCATTGATCAAGCAGTAAGTACTACTTTTGGTTGAAATTTATAAAATCCTAAAACAATTTTTCAGGAAAAATGGGTTTCTCAAGTCCAGTTTTTGTTATCGCTCTTTCCAGTATTGATGGGGTTTTCCTTCCTAACCTTTTGTTTGAAGTAGTGTGGAATGTCAACATTGTGATTATGTCATTATTTTCTCTTCAAGTTACATGCACTATCCATTTTAGTTGTTGCTGCTGTTGAAGGTCCTCAAGTGATGTGGTTTCTGTTATTTGATACAGTTCTTTGTGATTCTGTAAGTCCAAAGAATAATGATCTTTGCCAAAAGGCTCTCAGGCCTTACTTGCTTAAAGCCATTTTTAACTATTGATCTGAGAAAGCATTTGTATACAGCTGACAGTTCTAAATAATAAAATATTGTCAAAATGCCAAATTTATTCCCATCATAAAAAAGAATTTGCTAAATTGTCAAAATCCCTTGTTGAAGACACTTAATGATTTATTCATAGACAGAAGACTGCACAGACAAATGCTAAATTCTTATTAAAGGCTATGAGTTAAAATGAAAATATAATTTGCAAAGAACCTATTTATAAATTTAATTATACAAATAAACTCATTATGTTAATGTTTAACATATTGACTCCCACACAACCTACCGGGGGGTCATGGTGGTAAGACTGCAAGGCCCACATGACCCTCCAGATGGTTGTTTTCCAGTTTCTTTTCTATGAGGATTATTTGGAGTGGGATGCTATGATTGATTGCTTATGAGATCAAGGTACACCAGAAACATACTGTTTTTAAAAAAAAATTAATTATTTTTTTTATTTTTCTGTCATTCATATTTTCTTTTGGAATTTCTTGGCTATTTTTAAAATTTTTACATACACAGAGCTGTATCTTGCATTTGTGTGGGACTCTGGGCTGTAAAATGAATTCAGGTACCAAACAACACACCAGTTGTGGGTAATAAATACTACCTATAATATCCTTGCCTCATATATGAAACAATGTTAAAACTAAGTTCTCTTTCACCAAAATTAATTAAGTGCTGGAACCCTGAAACAACAGGGGAAATGAGTCTTGGAAGCCAACATGTTAAAGCCAAACAATATCATGAGATCCTCTACTTGTTTGCAAGAATTTACTTTTATTAGCATGAGGATAAGGGAACATTTTCTATGTGCTGTATCCCATCAGGATATGGGTAGTCATGGCTATAAAAAATTTCTTATTACTGTCCCTCCCATACCCTTTTCATCTATCCATTTACGCAATCAAATTAAGATACGCATTGTTTTTAGCTGTCTCTCAAGTATGTCCTGTGAGTTTCAAATTTTCCAGGACTTCTTGTCTCATGGAATAGTGGGCATTAATGAGTCATATGTAAAAACCTTTAATTAATACCAGGTCTTCTTTTTTTCTTTTTTTTTTTTTTTTTTTAAAGAAAGCCTTAGATAATACCAGTTTTTTCTTATTTTATTAGAAACCTATAATTAATACTGGATTGTTTTTTTTATTTTTTTTATTTAATGTTGATAATTAATACTGGATTGTTTTTTTATTTTTTTTTAATGTTGATAATTAATACTGGATTGTTTTTTGTTTTTTTTATTTAATGTTGATAATTAATACTGGATTATTTTTTTTTTTTTATTTAATGTTGATAATTAATACTGGATTTTTTTTTTTATTTAATGTTGATAATTAATACTGGATTTGCTTTTTTTTTAATGTTGATAATTAATACTGGATTTTTTTTTTATTTAATGTTGATAATTAATATCGGATTTTTTTTTATTTAATGTTGATAATTAATATCTGGATTTTTTTTTTATTTAATAATTAATAAATTTTTTTTTTATTAATGATTAATTTTTTTTTTTATTTAATGTCGATAATTAATACTGGATTTTTTTTTTATTTAATGTCGATAATTAATACTGGATTTTTTTTTTTAATGTCGATAATTAATACTGGATTTTTTTTTTATTTAATGTTGATAATTAATACTGGATTTTTTTTTTTATTTAATGTTGATAATACTGGATTTTTTTTTTATTTAACGTTGATAATACTGGATTTTTTTATTATTTAACGTTGATAATACTGGATTTTATTTTTATTTAATGTTGATAATTAATACTGGATTTTTTTTTTTAATTTAATGTTTATAATTAACAGTGGATTTTTTTTTATTTAATGTTGATAATTAATACTGGATTTTATGACGGGCATTACTGGGTTAAACCAGGTAGCAAGAGAATCTATAGAAATATATTTTTAAAGGAAAATCAAAATATATCAAGAGAAAAGTTTTCATGCAGTTCATATCTAACTTGTTCTGCACACCGAGCTATCTCATCCTGCACACTGACCTATAAATACCTCAAGATGGAAACCTCTTGCTTGATGTTTTAACTGAAAAAATACATGTTAGGTAAATATTTTTTGTTCATGGTGTGATAATTTGTTTGCCTCACCAGAATATAATGATCTGTAATAAGAAACAAGTGTTCGTGAAGAGGAGTATTTTCCTCTTAACCGTCAAAGTTCAGAGAGAATCTACTCTCATAAGGAAAAGCAAGAAAAGATAAGAGGCAAAAAGATAACAAATTTGGCTTGATCCTTGACTGGAGGCATTTTTAAAGAAGGAATAAAAGCTATCAAGAGAAAGAAAAATGAATTATGAGGGTGTTATGAATGCATATTGATATACTCGACAAAATCTTTTACTAAAAACAAAATAATGTTTTTCAAAATATTCTGTAAGATAAATCTCTTAAGAGAACAGTGTGTGACATGATGGGTCCATGCTCCATTGGTTAGGGCATTCACATCGTCAAATGTACTGTAAATGAATTTATCTGAAGCTAGTTTTATGACAACTGACTATATAAATAAGCCATTTTTAACTATTGATCTGAGAAAGTAAATAAGTAAATCGTGATGTGAGAGTTTTGAAGTAACCACCCATTATCCATTGTCAGTCAGTTATGTGCCATGCGTGATACGCGCTTAGGTGATCATGTATCTTTCAATACATGATTGACGAGGCAGATTTTTTTTCCTGTACTAGGTTGCCATTTCTTTCTGCAGTAGACCAGTTGCTATCCAAGGCTATAGAACCCAGTCTGTCTTGAGGGGAGAAGAAGAGGATTCATATCTTTCCCAAGGGTATTAGCACATAAGTGAATGTAATGGATTCAACGGGAATTTGAACTCAGCTCTCCGGTTCCTCAATCCAAGCTGCCATCCATAAGAAATTGTATAAATAAATAAAGACTTTTGGGGTCAAGTACCACTCAGCCGGAACATAGGGAATTCTGGCTTATATATTCAGGCTGCATTCTACATAAGGGAAAGCTGCAGTTAGTGAGAAGAGAGAGGAGCCAACCATGCAGTGAGGGTCACAGAATGAGGAGAGATGTTGGTTTGGATGAAGATGGAGTTCTCTCTGGTTGAAGGGAAGAGCTTGTCCATTTGTCATGAGAAAAGACAGAAGTAATAGTGAAGATATTCCAAGTATCACATACCTACATCCCAGACCTTATCTGGTGGATCCATGAATAAAGTACCCTGTTTATCAGAACTAATATACTTCTTGTCTTTCTCACTAAGACAATATCTTGAGATAACCTTATTCAAGACTTTTCTCCTTGTGCAATATCTCATTTGCCCGAGTGTACGCGCTCGGGTCCCCACATTAATCTGACCTTGTGTCACATCTCATTCTCGTGGGGGAATGAGTAAACACCATGCAATATCTCATTTTCAGTTTCTTAGTTCGACATACACTAGGCCTTTCCTAGTTTTGTTTATGCTGATGCAAATGGGAATCAAACTCTGGCATAAAGCAGAAGCTTGACAGTTGGTGAATAACTGCCCAAGAAACTCAGGTGTATGTTCACAAGTTTGCTTGTCATGAAAATCAAGCACTTTTATTTCATTCAAGTGACTTATCACTGGAAAGTTAATCTGAAAAAATTGTTTCTTTCAAAACTACAGATAATCTTTTTCTTTTGCAGATATTACTAATATCTTGATGTCCCCAGCCATTCCTGTACATCTGCCTACACAGATGCATCCCTCCAACTCTATAACATCAGGCCATCAGAACCATGGACGTATACCGTTAACCAAGTCCACATCTAAATTACGTAAGGGTTAATTTATTTTTTTTGCTTTGCTGTGTTAGATGTTGACAGATTTATTTTCAGATTATTTTCTGCCATATAAAGCACACTTTTTATTGCATTAAAAGCTTTCCCCAAAATTGCCCTAACAATTAGCTTTAAACAGCTAAACACTCTAAGGCACTCATCTCCAAATGAACCCAGAATGAAATATATTTGGTTATATTATGTTTTCAGATAAGATTAATACTGAATTATAAAAAGAATAACACAAGTGTTATAATTAGTTTGTTTGTTTTTGTTTTACATAAATGTTATTTGCAAATTTATATATAAAAATTTTATTCCTTACTAAATCTAAGTTTTTGTGCCAAACACAAAAACCGAGTTAGTAGAAATCACAAGTCATAATAGCACAAATCACAAAATAAGACTCAACAACTACATAAAGTTTTAAAGGAAAAACATTTATTACACAAGTATGAAAAAAGATACAAATACAAAATTTTCCTTTTGTGCACCTATTAAAGCAGGATAACAAATTTATGATAAAAAGGATTGCCATCAAAAAATGTAAAAAAAAAAAATTACAATTTCAGTTTAGAAAAAAGGCAAGGATTCGATGAGAAAAAGAAAACAATTCAAAAAGGCAGAAAACAAAGGTGCAACCACCTTTCAGAAAAAAACAAAAACACTTACTTTTACTTGACCCATGAGTGTCTCCAAGACATATTATATTTTTAGAAAAATCCCTTTTAAATTCACACTGTTCATGTTTGGAAAAAGTTCTTAGAATTCTTTATGTTCTTTTGTTGTCCAACCACAGGAGAATATTCACTTGTGAACTTCTAGGCTCACTACAGCTGGCTGGTAACTGATGCCTTCTTGATGTTCTCTTCTTGACGTCAAATGCCTTCTGCCCCTTGATGTTAATTTACCTTGTCCCCTTGCCGTCAAAAAGTCTTCTTCGTCGATGAATTTTTTAACTGATAACAAATTTCTAATGTTTTGATAAAGAGATTACCATCAAAAAAAAGAAAGAAAGAGATTACAGTTTAGGAAAAGACAAGGATTCGATGACAAAAATGAAAAAAAACATCTTTCATCAAAAAAAATAAAGAAAGCACCTGCTTTTAGTTGCCCCATGAGCGTATTTGGAACATATAGTAATTTTAGAATAGTCCGAATAATGTAAATAGTGTAAATTTTATTTATTACAGACAAAAAATGCCTTGTATAACTTAAAAAAATGAACAGCATCAAACAATAAACTAAAAATATCTGCAGTACTTTATTAACATTTTCATTGTATAAATTCAGAAAAATTATGAAAAGAAAAAAAATCTGTGAATAGCACATTCATGTTTACCCAATACAAGGGCTTAACAACAACTGATGTTTGGCGGGCTAAGGTCGCTCAGCCAGGCTGGGGGTGTGGCGGGTCTAGTCGGGCTGATCATGACACCTGTCACCACATATAAGTGGTGTGGATCAAGTAGGCAAGCTTTCTGCACGACAAACTCCACGCTAAAAATATTCAGTTTTCAGAGGTTCAGATATGGGATCGTCAACCTATATCAACTTTATTATATTTATTTTACTAATAATAAAAAAAAGTAAAATTTAAACTTTTAAAAGAAGAAATGGAAAAGTTCTTCTGTTTTTGGAATCTGACATTAAAACAGATTTCTCAACTTTTTACTGAAGTTGGAAAAGATATTCATTGTTGTGTAAATAAATTACCAATTGGAAATATCAGAAAGATTCCTACAGTTGTTCAGACTATTGAACTCATTCTTTGTATTGCTTTTGTTGTTACCACAATGTTTCAGTCAATCCATTCTATGTCTACCTTCTATAATTTTGAGAAGAGTCATTCTCATTCCAAGAGTTCTTCAGACTATTGAACTCATTCTTTGTATTGCTTTTCTTGTTACCAACTCTGTTTCAGTCAATCCATTCTATGTCTACCTTCTATAATTTTGAGAAGAGTCATTCTCATTCCAAGAGTTCTTCAGACTATTGAACTCATTCTTTGTATTGCTTTTCTTGTTACCATAATGTTTCAGTCAATCTATTCTATGTCTACCTTCTATAATTTTGAGAAGAGTCATTCTCATTCCAAGAGTTCTTCAGACTATTGAACTCATTCTTTGTATTGCTTTTCTTGTTACCATAATGTTTCAGTCAATCCATTCTATGTCTACCTTCTATAATTTTGAGAAGAGTCATTTCATTCCAAGAGTTCTTCAGACTATTGAACTCATTCTTTGTATTCTTTTGGAGGATTTGGTACCATCAATGTTTCTTTTCTATGTCTACCTTCTATAATTTTGAGAAGAATTTATCATTCCAAGAGTTCTTTCAATCTCATTCTTTTGTGTTGCTTCGATGTTGATACCATAATGTTTAAGAATCCATTCTATGTCTATCATTTTTTGAAGAGTTCTTCAACTTACTGAACATTTTTTTTTGTTGCTTTTCTTTTTGCTATATTATTTATGTTGATCCACTCTACAAAGGGGTTTTGGAAAGTCCTTTGCCTGACTAAAAAAAAAATGATGTAGGAACTTGAAACATACATGGTCTTCCAAATATTCACCCTGTTGTTCAACACATTTGAGACATCTTTTTTCAGATTTCTTTAATCCTTTCAAGATAAAATTCTGGTCATTGGAGAAGTGGGTCTTACTCATAAATTTTCAGCATTTCCTCATACAACCTTCTTCAGTTATCATTGAAATCATTCAAAACAACTCTTGGAATGATAATGACTCTCCATAATTATAGATGCTACCACTTTAATTTGTATTCAAACCTAAACACATAAACTTTCTTTCAATGTATTTGTCCTTTTAATTCAGTATTTCTCAACCTTTTTAAGCAACAGCACACCTAGGAGCAAATGAAAATATCACGGCACAATTAGCAAAATTTTTAAAGGGTATACATTTAAATGTTATGAAATAAAACCATAGATTTCAAAAAAATACACACACTAAATATGAACTTAATTTATTTCAATGTTTCTATTCAACTATTTGTGCAGCTTATTTAGTGTGAAACCTATGCCTGGTGTTTTTTCGTGCTTTCTTCAATGTTTGGTCAAATGTGCAATAAGCAGACCCTCATTTTTTTTCTTCAGTTGAGCATAGTCTTTCTTGCTTCTTATTTTGATGTTATTTAGGGTTGAGAAGCCTAATTCACATAAGCAAGAAGTAGAAATTGCAATAAAACTGATAATGCCTTTTTAGCTAATGTGGGAATTGTATTGAAATATAAAATATATCAAAGGGTACTGTCGAATGTTTTATTTTGAGCCCTTGATCACTAGAAATGGTGGCTAAGTTTTCTTCTTCATATAACTGAAATCTGAAATTAGAAGGATCATTTATGAAGGGATTTTGGATCCATTCATACTCTCATCACACACTAGTATGTTGCAGCACGATGGTTGAGAATCACTGTTTTAATTATTCATTTAGATTTATTGATTAGTTACTAAATAGCAAATATTAACCAGTGATGAAAGAATTTATAAGACTTGATATCCTTATGTTCTCAAGGGAGAACACCTACTATATTTAAAGGACCTCCATTTCAGTCAGTCTATTCTATGTCTGCCTTCTATAATATAAGATCCTTAATTTCAATGCCATATCACGTTGAAATACTAGTTCACACATAATCACTGAAGTTCAGCAACATAAAGCCTGGTCAGTACTTAGATGGGTGACTGCTTAGGAATACCAGGTGCTGTTTGCTTAGATGTGCAGGTAGTGTAATAGATAATGGCTCAGGATTGTTAATCAATGAGCCGAGTTCAATTCCAGTTGTGCTCGTTATATTCACTTACGTGCAAATACCTTTGGGAAAGGTATAAAACCACTTTTCTCCCCCAGCTATGGATTAATTAGTAAGACTTGTATCACTAAATCATTATCTACCAAAAAAAAAAGAAAAATTATTACAATCGAAAAATATTTTCTGGCTTTAAATAACCAGCAATGGGTTGATAAGCCATAGAAAATGAAACCTTCATTTCAGCAGTAAATAATAAGAAAAATATTCTTGGATATTAACTGTAACAAATTTCATTCATGTTTCCTACTCTTTGCTGAATCTACATCTTTCCTTATTCTATGACTCTCCATGCATGGGTGGCTCTGCTCTCTTCTTACTAAAAGAGTATCAAATAAGAGCTCTGACCCTGGAATGTTTCAGATAAAGGGAGCAGGGTAGAGAGACAGCTGGCCACTAAAAAGTAGCATTAATATGTATTGATAACTAAAAAAACTGGATGGTATGTGTCAAAAAAGGTAAGATAATAGAATATACTATTAATACAAAATCAAGATCCGTAAACTTTCATTTTTCCACAATCTTCATTGTTTGCTATGATGCAATTTTAATAAGGAGTGGGGTCTAAATAAAGTGCACAGTGTGGAATCTCTTAATTTTCAAAATTTTAATAAGTATACCCTCCATTTATTTGAGAGGCAAGTGTATTTCGCTGGTTTTTTTTTTTTTTAAGTTTTTTAAGCATTTAGTACAAATTTATGAAATTTTAGTAAACAGAAATGCCAAAAAATTAAAGTACACTAGATGGTTCCCTGCTAGCATCATAGGTTACTGATTGAACCCTGTTTCTATATATGATGTAAAAAAGAGGTAGGGTAGCTGTGGCAGCCATGGGATATTGACAGAACTTAACATTGTTTGACTGCAGAATGATTGGGACCAGAAGGATGCATCCCTCTAAGATGTCAACAGTTCTACATTTTTCTCAAACAACAGTAGCAAGGGTATGCCAGGAATATATGAATTTTGGACCAGCATCAGTAGCATGTGAAAATTAGGTACCCACTGGTTACTGACATGGATGACCACTGTCCATTAAAAGGAACATTGCATAAATCTCAATTTAATACAGGTCCACTTAACCTGTACATCATACACTGCATTTCATGAAGTTTCATATTTATTGGCTATCATTGGCACTACAGTATTGGTGGCGAAGTGGGTAGAACATTCACTTTCTGACTATGAGACCTGCGTTTGAATCTCACCACACCCAATTTGTCAAGGTGACTTCTTGATGTTATTGGTCTGGAGGAAGTGATCCCAGCATGTGGCACCTTTTGGAAACTGCCTGAAAACCATACCTTGTGAGGGAAATTTGAGTAAACATAACCCTTTGGGAGCTCTCAATGGTTGTGCTATCATAAAGTCACAAGTTATCATCAAGTGATTAAGTGTGCTGGCCTTGTTCAGATTGTTGATCACACTAGAAACTAAGGTTTGCTCAGCATAGTTACAGTATAAACCACAGGTGGGGTCTGTGGGTGTTGAACAAACCAAATGTGTCTGGGCAGGCATCTGCAACAAGGATTAACTAGCCATTCTAGTAGACAGGTATCCTCAGATATCAGTAGCTGCACCATTTTTTTTTTTTTTTTTTTTTTTTTTTTAGTATTGGTTACCAAACCTCACCTGGGCCAGATGATATTGTCATTGGACCATTGAATAAAAGTGCAGTGTTTTGTTTCTAGCTCTTTTGGGCAAGTGATGGTCAAGTTTGTACATAGAAGTGACTAATAAATCCTTTCCTTACTTAGAAGTGATTGCGTGAAACTATGGCACCAACCTGTCAGCAAGGTCTTGTACAAGCTTTGTTGTGTCATGAGTTATGTTCTGTTGAATTTGGAAAGGACCACTAATGAAACTTGAATCTGCCTTAACAGGTGAGATCTATATAGATCTTGTTGCAGACCAATTCCATCCTTTTTATACTCGCCTGAGAGTGGTGGTTTGTTCCAGCAAGATAATGCACTCACTGCACTAATGTGCATTAGTGAATCAAAGCGGGTTCTCAGAACATTCAGGTGACACCTGAAAATAGTCTGAATAATGTAAATAGTGTAAATAGTTACAACACCTCATCTCAGAAATATAGACAGCTGTTAAATGAATTTTTTTTTTTTTTTTTTTTATTTTTAGCCCCAAAAAATATAACTGTTATATAGGAACCTCTATGAAATCGCTAAAAAATCACCATACCATGATGAAAAAATACTCCAAACATAAAGAAAACATTGTTTTATCATCAACATCTTTGTTATTATTAAGAGGAAGGATCAAAGTATTTTTTGATTATTTAATTAAATTTTTTACTCCTTTTTAGAACATTCAAAAGTTTGATTAAAAAAATTTGTTTTTCTAGCATTAGATGTACTAACTTTTAGCATAGCAAATTTTAACCTCCTTTTTGCGGTGACAGACACATTCTTGCAAAAATCAAATAATTGTCAGATTTTAATATAATTTTCAGGACTTAGTCACTTAGTCATTATTTTAAAAAAAATTTTTATTAGAAAATCTTAGTAAAAATATATTTTTTTTTTTTACATGTGTTTCACCCCCTTATTTAATTTTATGAAACCTTTAGAAACTCCAAGTAATAATTTTTAGTGACTATATTAGTTAAAAGCAGAATTCTTTGAAGAATTTAAATCACCAATTTTTTTTCAAAACCAGACCCTTGTCTTACCAAAAATCTGTTCTGAATCAAAAAATAAAAACATGCAATAAAACTAAGACATTATTTAATTAGAAAAGCTTTTCATTGTTTTTATGAATAATATATATTAAACACAATATTGTCTGAAGAAAAAACTTTTTTGATGAAAAATGAATTTTTACAAGATTTGTTTTCATTTTTTTTACACTTTCAAATTGAATAATTTATAAAGTTTTTAAATCTTTTAAAATTCAGTTTCATTGGAGTAACTCTTAGGAAATATTGTTATTAAGTAAAACTATATTTACTAATCATATATGATAAATCTTATTACAATCTGACGGCCCTGAATATTTTTAAAAGAATTTGGATTTCTTTTGTATATATATATATATATACATATATGTGTGTGTGTGTGTGTGTGTGTGTGTATATATATATATATGCAGAATTTCTAAGTATGGATGTTCAAACCTAACATTATTATTAAAAGGTCACAGGTTTTAAGAGTTGTTCCCTTATGAAAAAAAATCCTCATATAAACTTTATTGTCTGCTCCACCATACATAACTATGAACACGTTTGGTGGTCATTCAGCTGTTAATAAATCAATTAACACATCAGAAAAACAACACCCAGTGGTTAAGAAATGCTTGTATACATTTTATGCTATAAGTAAGTAATATTTGTTTCAAATCAGATTAATTTAACTTTAAATCTGCTAATATTTCATAAATGTATATTTTATTTTTGCAAGATTTTTGAATTTTCTTTACAAATGTGTCAAAATGGCTGATTTTATCAATTTTTACTGAAAAAAAAAAATTGATTTCGATCAATATAATTTCTGTTTAAAATACATCACAGAGTATTTTGCTTACTGGAAATAGTAAATTTTAAATAATCTAGGTTTCAGTTAAAACTAAAATGAAAGTTTTAAGAAAGCTTTTTAATTTTTAAAAATTCATTTTAAACTTATGTATACCGAATTAGTGTAGGTACCTACCATTATATGACAGAAAACATTGTAGTTTATGTTGTGGATAATGGATATTGATTTCCTGATAAAGCATATATTTATATTCTGGTTTGTTTTTTTAATATAGGCCACTCTGCTGAAGATGTACTGAAAAATTACATGACAACTGTAAATCAGCCACCAACAGAAGAGGTATCTTTTTCCTTGTTTTGTTTTCACATTTTTTTTCTTTTATTTTTATCTTTTATTCTTTGAAATATTATCTTGATGCAAAACTAGCCAGCAGTATCTTTGCATGTTATGCCAATTTTTTTTTTTTTATCCTTTTGCCCCCAAGCAAGGTGATAAAGCCACTAAGATGCAGGGGATCACAGAGTGTGAAATAATATAAGAAAAGAGAAACATTATTAAGGAGCAAAAACAATAAAAGATCAAGAATCAAGAGGACAAAGTTCACCTCAAGCAAGGCAGTAAAGACATGCTAACACAAGGGATTACTGGGTGTGGAAGAATTAGAAAACAGAAACAAGGAGTGGGGACAAAGGAAGAGTAATCAGGAGGACAGCAGATAACAATTGACATTGCATTTAAATTTTTTAAGATCAACCTTAATGAAGCCGGAAGTGAATTCCATGAGCGAGAAGTGCAAGAAAAGAAACTGTTATCACTATTAACAAAAGAGAACAATAAAAGAACAGAGTTTATGAAGACAGAAGAAAACAATTGACATTACATTTAAATTTTTTAAGATCAACCTTGATGAGGAAGCAAGAAGCCGGAAGTGAATTCTATGAGCGAAGGAAAAAAGAAACAATAAAAGAATAGAGTTTACGAAGACAGAAGATAACAAATGACATTACATTTAAATTTTTAAGATCAACCTTGATGAGGAAGCAAGAAGCTGAAGTGAATTTATGAGCGAAGGAAAGAGAACAATAAAAGAATAGAGTTTACGAAGACAGAAGATAACAATTGACATTACATTTAAATTTTTTAGATCAACCTTGATGAGGAAAGCTGGAAGAGAAAAGTGAATTCTATGAAGTGCAAAGGAAAATGAGAACAATAAAAGAATAGAGTTTTAAAAACAGAAGATAACATTTAAAACATTACATTTAAATTTTTAAGATCAACCTTGATGAGGAAGCAAAAAGTCTGAAAATGAATTCTATGAGCCAATTACAAGGAATTAAGAACAATAAAAGAATAGAGTTTAATAAGACAGAAGATAACAATTGACATTACATTTAAATTTTTTAAGATCAACCTTTGATGAGGAAGCAAGAAGCGGAAAGTGAATTCTATGAAGTTCTTTCAAAGAGAACAATAAAAAAGAATAGAGTTTATTGTAGAAGATAACAATTGACATTACATTTAAATTTTTTAAGATCAACCTTGATGAGGAAGCAAGAAGCCGGAAGTGAATTCTATGAGCGAGAAGGAAAGAGAACAATAAAAGAATAGAGTTTACGAAGACAGAAGATAACAATTGACATTACATTTAAATTTTTTGAAGATAGAAGAGTTTCACAAGTGAGAAAATTTACTGTTAGCATAGAACTTATGGTTACATCTAGCTGTTTCAACTGTAAAATGATGAAACCTTGCTACCAATCTAATACTGCTTATAACAGTGGTTTTTTCAACCTTTTTGCTGGAGCGGAACCACGAGGAAACATTCCAGTGGCTTGAGGAACCCCTACAATAAATTGTCTTATGTAAAAAAAAGCTTTCAATTAAAAATAAAAAATTAAAATAAAATACTCATCTTCAGATTTATTTACAAAAAAATACAAAGACAAACTGTAAAAATATTGTATTTTTGTATATGCAATTTTAATCTTGCTTCTACATGTATTAAAAAAAAAAATAGTTTAAATGGATTACATTTATTTTCATTAAAAATTCAATGAGAAAATTGAGCCTGATGTTTCTTGCACAAATCTTTAATATTGGGTTACAAACAGTTTTTGACAGACACACATGAAGATCATCTTCCACACATATCTGCACAGGAGAATTAAAAATTACTGTCAATCATAGTACTTGTGCAACTTCTTGCAGAACCCCTGGGCTTTACTGGTGGAATGCTAGGATTCCGCGGAACCTTGGTTGAAAACCACTGACTTATAAATTCACAAAGTCTTGGTATCATAGAGGAAAGTTCATCAGAACAATTACCATAAAAATTGTGTAGAAATACGATCTACCTTCTCTGCACTAATTGTTGAACATGGATTCATCCATCTGCTATGAGTAGAACGTCTGCTAATAGTGGGTTGCAAGGCATAGTGTTTGAGTTGTATGAACACTGACCTACAGTATTCTCTATTATTGTATTATTAATCTATACCTCTCATGTAATTAAACATGTTCTTCACTCGACCTTTCATTCCACTGTTTCCTCACAGTATTATTAACCAGAACTACAAGCGTTATACAAATGTCATAACAAAAGTATTTATAAAAAAGGCACAGGGAATCTACATAATGGGAAAATGACTGAAACTGAGATGCCAGGTCAGGACCAATAATATTGCAGATTTTTCTTTGGATTTTATCAGGGATATCTAAATAAAAATATTTCATTACAGCTTGTGGTCTTTGGACAATAATCTTTTCGTTTAGTGATAGAATGTAGCAAATAGAATGCAGTTAATTTTTGGTTATGGTTAAAAGATGTTACTTTATTTGGACCTATGATGCTGACTGAAAGGAAAGAGACCGAAAAAAGGAAGACAGTTTAATAAGCATCTCAGTCAGTTCTGTTATGCAAATATATATATTAGATGATCATGTATCTTTTGATACATAACTGACGAGGCAGATTTTTTCCCAAAAGGTTGCCATTTTTTCTGTGGTAGACCGTTAACATCCAAGGCTATAATTACACGGTCTGTCCTGCTATTTACCCATATAGTTGAGGAGAGAAGAAGAGGATTCATACCTTTCCCAAAGGTAAAACCAGTTATGTGCCATGCATGATACACGCTTAGACAATCATGACTGATGATGCAGATTTTTTCCTTTTATAAGTTGCCATTTCTTTTCTATTGGTAGACCAGTTGCCATCCAAGGCTATAGAACCCAGTCTGTCCTGCTATTTACCCAAAGCTGGGAAGAGAAGAAGAGGATTCATACCTTTCCCAATGGTCAGTCAGTCATTTCTGTGCCATGGATTTATATACATGCTTAATGATCATGTATCTTTTGATACATAACTGATGAGGCAGATTTTTTCCCGCAGTAGGTTGCCATTTCTTTCTGTGGTAGACTGGTTGCTATCCAAGGCTATAGAACACGGTCTGTCCTGCTATTTACCCATGGGAAGGGGATTCATACTTTTACCAAGGGTATTAGTACATAAGTGAATGTAATGGATTCGACTGGAATTCAAACTCGGTTTTCTGATTCCTCAATCCGAGTCGTTATCTATTACTCCACTGTGCCACCTGTAAATAATCATCAAACAAGAGAGCAAACCTGATCTCTTTATCAAATTTATTTTGTCAGACTATTTCCAATTACATAGAAAGGCAAGGAAAAAAGTCTTAAGCCACTTTACTGAATATATTCCAAAAATCATAGAAGTGTCTTCAAAGTTTGCTTAGCTTTTTATTGTTTGTGCAATCGGTCACGTCATTTATAAGCCTTAAGAAACTTACTAAAACTAGGGAAATAGATTCAGAATAGACTTCTGTAAGCAAACAAGAGTCAGAAATTAAATGTTTGCCTTTGTCTTTTGGGCTAAGATAAAAAAAAGTAAGTTTAGTTTTGATGGTAAAAAATGCATTTATCTATCTATATATATAAAATTCTGTGGGTTCCATTTGTCCATCCATCTGTCTGTCACACCTGCTAAAATAGCCATACATTGATTGATCAAAACCAAATTTTGGGAAGAAGTGTAAACAGGCAAGGATGTGCAAAGTACAGTTGGTTTTACTAGTACAATAAATTTTCATTAATTTTTGGGGAAAAAATGAAAAGTTTTATTATTTAATATACAAAGTACTCCCACTATTTTAAAAACAATTTAATGATTAAAATAACAAATACTCATTTGATAAAAATGCAATATTGTTTTTTGCATATCTTTAAATTTTTATATACAAGAATCCAGTTTCCAGTTTACCCTGCGTTTACAAGAACTATAAACAAATCATGAGGCTAAATGCTTCAAAAAATTGGAATTTGGCTTGAGAAAGAAATATTTATGCATGGCCAGTTGTATGTTACCTGCTCAAGAGTAAGAAATGCTAAGAATTTATTCTTTGCTGATAAAAAGGGGAAAAAAGAAATTTTCTTAAAAAATATTGTTTACCATGAAGTCCTATAAAATTAAAGAAATCATTATTTTGTGAAGTAGGGATTTTTATTAAAATATTTTTCCAAACAAATTAGTTTATTAAAAATTCATCAATTGGTTTGTGAAACAAATCAGCTTATTTAAATTTCATTGATTGATTTCTGAAATTGAACAAAATGTAGTGTTTGTAAATCTTGATAAAAATGTTAGCGATAACTCAACAATACTAAATTTTTGAGGATTTTGTTATTTAGTTACGTGGGCGATGTGAAAACAATGTGGAAAAATTTAAAGATTTTGGTTGCAAACAATGAAATTCAGACTCAAAGAACAAGAAAGACTGTAGATATATTTTATAGTTTTTTTTAGTGAGGAAAATAAGAACAAGTAAAAAAAAGAAGAACCATAAGAAGTTGAGGGAAAGGTACCCTTTGACAAGGCGTCGGACGAGAGTTCAATAGCAGCAGCAGTCACATGCTTCGTTTTCGTCAAATAAAGTGTGTCAGGAGCGAATAATCGTGACCCTTCTGCCTCCGGCGTTGAGTAATAAAACTTTGACTTTCCCGTGTTCTTATACACGCCTATCGGCTCCAGATGGCAATTTTTTTGAATACGTGGAGAGGGTCCGATTGGTTGATTTTATTCTTTTCATTTTTTTTTGTTTATCCCAAACGGAAGTATCTCTAAACCGAGCCTATGTCGTGTAGACATGCAGTTTTCATTTCGAGTCGGGGACTCGTGATGGTAACTTCCGTTTATCGAAGCAGCACAAAATATAGAGTTTGTAAATCTTGATAAAAATGTTAGCGATAACTCAACAATACTAAATTCTTTGAGGATTTCAACACTCATCAGCATGTTACAAAAAATTCTAGTTATGAAAAAAGAATTGTAGTTAGAACTACTGCTGACATCAATTTCTTACCCTAAATGGAATCCATGTGCAGTTCAAAGGGAATTCTTTATTCCCAGATGATGGCATCTAAGCAAATGTTTATTGCTTACTGTTACAGTGAGTAACTGCACATTTGAATGACACATTGAAAGAGAAAAGTTTTTTTTTTTTTTTTCTGAGAAAGTTAATTTGGCTACATGACAATGACCATACATACAAATACATTCCTACCTCTTTAATCCAATATCCTTGGGACCAGGCCACTGCCGCGTGACAGGTTTATTTTATGGGGTGGTTTCTATGTAAACAGCTCATTCCGTGTATATATTGCTGTGTTATCAAAGGTAGAGCAAAGCTTAAACTAATCAGTAATACTTCCAAACAAGATTTGTTTTACTGTTTCATGCAATACAAAGGCTAACAAAAGACTAAAACCAAAAAATAATCTATACTGTAGTCAACCTACAGGGAACCTGTAGTTGAAACAGTAAATAATAGTGTATGTCTTGTATAATAATTAAAGCTTCCAAACAAGATTTTATTGTTTCATGCAATATAAAACTGCAAATATAAAAATAAAACAGTACTGTAGGGGCCTATAGGGTATCTATAGCCTTCTCTCTTGAGTGGCATTCAGAATGCAGCTATATATAAGAAACTAGCATTATAACCTGTCTTTGCCCGGGTCTTTCATTACTGGGAATTTTTACCGTTCAATTGGATCAGTTTAAGTTTAAAGTTAGCTCACCTGAAAATCAATATTAGTAGCAACAATTGGGTGCAACTGAGGCACATCCCCAAATTGGGGGGAGGGTTAACAATTTGAATGGAGGGCAGCCCTGAAAAGGGAACTGTATAATAATAACTAATATTATTATAATAATTTAAACTATTTTTATTAAAGTTTTTATGACAGCTATATATCCAAGTACAAATAGTAAATAATAAAACGTTGCTGAGAGTTATAATGGACAAGAAGTAATGGAGAGCCATTGTCACCAACAATTTGGACTGAAAACTGGCACCAGGTATTGCCAAGCAGTCACCCATCTAGTTACTGGCCAGGCTCGACATTGCTTAAATTCAGTGATCTAAAAACTGAAAGAGACAGAATAGAAATTAATAATATAGTTAAAGCAGAAATTCAAACTGCATGAAAATGTAAAAAGCATTCTATTAATCTTGATTGTATGTTTAGTTATTTTTATCTGGTGTTTTGTTATCATTTGGAAATATTTCAAGTTTTGATGAAAGGTTATGAATTCTTAGGAACTGGAAAATTATGAAGAATATGCAGTTTTATTTTAATATCACAAAAAGCTATAAAACCATTTCTTTTAATATTTATTTGTGGGAATTGACAGCGAAAGTCATAGTTTTAAAAAAAAGCAAAAAACTGTTAATTCTTTGCATGATAGTATTTTTTTTTAATGACTTTAGTTTGATCTTCTTGTGTGGAGAAAATAATTTTTTTTTCTTTTAAAAAATATTATTATTATTTATTTTAAAATTAAGTCAACTTTAGTATCCAAAGTGAAATTATCTCCCTTGAATTGTATGGCGGTCAGGATTAAGGGAGATAATTTAACTTTACTTAGCTGGTGAAGATAACATGTCATCTGTATTAGACTGACTCCCAAGCATAGGGGATTTGAGTTGAAGTCTTGTTGAAAACCCTACTTTCATTTTCAATCTATGTTGTTTCCTCAGCAATTGAAAAGTATTAAACGATTTGAGCATTGTGTTAAAAAGTATCATAAGGTTAAGTAATATATAGTGAAAACTAGTCAATGAATAAAGATTCAAATTTGTCACATTGAAAGAGAGCAAGTAATATTTATTAAGGACTAGCAGCATAGCTCGGCGTTGCCCATGCTTGATTCAAGAATCGTACAACTCATACAGCAATCGCTATCACTTGGCTTAAAATATTTTTGCCCTTCCTTGCCTTTAAAGGAGTGCCCTTTGCCGTGCTGTTGTTGCTACATGCCTTACTTCTTGCCTATCTCACACTGCGAATTTTTTCTAAGCTCTATATTAAACATTAAATCTGTTACGAAAAAAGAACTAAACAAAATGAACACAAAACGATCAGCTTTAAAAAAGGACTTGTAACTGGAAAAACCGAATGAAAAAAGAATGTTAACAACAAATACTTTTTCACACCCAACCCAGTTCTGCAAAATCAGAATCAACGTTGAGTTTAAGCAAGCGAATGAGCCAATTGGAGTAAAGTGCCATGCAGATTTACATTTTTCCCACTTGTGACGAATGCAGCTATCGATTTTTTTTTATTTTTTTTTTTCTTGCATGCTAGTTAACATTCGTGTCAGTCAGCTGTTGGCTCTCACGCTGACCAATAGAATCTTCTTGCCTAAAGTAGAAAATGGCCGCAAACTACATGAAAACTGCCATAGAAGAATGAAAAAATTAATTATTTCCACTATCGATGGGAGTTGGGAAATGCAAAGTAAGTCTAACTTGGAGCATGTGCATGTAAACTTTGGTGCAAATCCATCGAAAATTGCGGTCGTGTGTTCATTACACACACACACACACACACACACACACACACACACATCCTGCCTTTTATAGATAGAGATTATGTCAATATTGAAAGACACTAATATAGATGTCTTTGGATTCTTTTACATATCACAAAGTTAGTGTCAAGTGGGTCTCACAGATGCTCAAAGAACAGAAATGCCAATCTTTCAGAATCTGCTGAATCACTGTGAGGCTGAATGTGACGGTTTCCTGGATCCCATATTTGAATAGAACACACATAATTCTCTAGGAAAATGTCATAGGTGCATCAGAAGAGGATAGCAGTTTAGAAATAGTTTCAAAGAATTCTTATACAAAAAATAAATATGATTTCAAAATTGAAATATTATTTTGGATTGCATGCATGATTCCCAGTATAAATAGATATAAATAATTATTGACTGATTTTTATCATTGTGATATTTTTTGCATTATATCGAGTATTAAATATGTAGTAACTAGGGTCCACAAATTGGAGGAGAGAGTTATCAATGATAATGTTCTGACTTCAAATCTGCAGTTATATCCTTTTTAACCTGCTCTCTGTTTTTTTTATTTTTAAATGTACTTTTTATCACATAAAGTTTGAGGCACAAGCAAATTATCATTCCCAAAATGCTGTCCAAAGAAGAAAAAAAAACATTTGGAAACTATTGTGAAACCAGACAAACCATAAACAGAGCATACTCATGATACTGAAGGCCTGAGTTTCCAGCTTCAGGCTGGAGAAGATAATAATGCCAGGCCACACCTGGGATTGAAGGCTACAGATAATACCAGGCTCTATACTGGTTTGAAGACCATGGATAATGCCAGGCCACACCTGGGATTGAAGACTACAGATAATACCAGGTTCTATACTGGTTTGAAGACCATGGATAATGCCAGGCCACACCTGGGATTGAAGACTACAGATAATACCAGGCTCTATACTGGTTTGAAGACCATGGATAATGCCAGGACACACACAAGATTGAAGATCACTGATAATAACACTAACTTGAAGACCATGGTTCATGTTGTATACAATCCAAATTTTGTACTTTCCAACTATTATCTGTTCAGAGCACTCAATTATAGACTATGCAGTCACCATTTTCCTGACAATCACCCCATCATCACTGGTGTGAAAAAGTGGATCAGCTCCATTGGTGCTGATTTTTACAAGTGCAGTATGTAGGCTCTTGTTCTTTGCTGATAAAAACTGCCTAGCCAGTGGTAATGATAGTGGAAAAATAGTGTTTTATATCTGAAAACTTACCCCATCCAATTGTGCTATTGTATGTCTTGTGGTTACCGCATAAATAAACAGGAAGTATTACTTTTAGAATATCACCTTACATTGATACCAAAATATTTTCTGAATTCTTTTGTAAATGTTTTAAAAATGGACATTTTTTTTTCAAAGTATTTATACACAGAAGACCCATGCTCTTCATAGTCAATTGAAGACAAAAATAACATGTTCTGTTTTCTGATGGACTTTATCAAGGCAAAACATTTGCCTTGATGAAGTCAATCAGGACAAAAAGTGTTAGCTAAGATAAGTTTTCCTTTGTCTTATATATATAAATATATAAATAAATAAAATTACCTACCTAAATACTAATGATTTATTAGAATGGTAAATAATAATCTTTTATTGGATTCATCTAATTTCAGGATTGTTGTATTTGCTGTGAAAAGGTTGACCAACCATCAGGGTATGGAGATGGCAAAGACAAGGTGTGTGTTAAATTGAAAAGATGTGGACACCTTTTCCACAGACTGTGCCTTTTCGCCATGTATAATAATGGACATAAGGTATGTTACTTATATTATTTCTGTCATTTATTTACATGTATATCACTAGATATGTTCCTTGCTGGCCATGATAGTTCTGTTTATGAAGTGACATGGACTGATACTGTTCTCCAATTGTGAAATGGCATGATTGTGTTTCTTAGACATATTTGGGTGAATGAGGCATATATCTACAGATGCATTTTACTCAATATTCAACACTCTTCTCCATAAATACGGTACATCTTAAACAATAAAAATGTATATATATATATTGGTTAGTTTGCATCCTAATGATGAAAAGAGGCAATTATTTTGCACAAAATTTATTTTGCAATCTTTAACCTTTGTACTTACAAAAAAAACTTTGTCAAAAGGACATTTTTTTCCCTTGACACTGCTATTATTTTAACTAACTTCAATCCTTGTCAATGTTTTTTTTTTTTTTGGAATTTTAATAAGTGCAAGTGAATTTATACAAATCCTTTATTCTTGAGAATTGGCAAGAAAAAATAATAAACATTATTTAATAGATTCTTTATTTACACTATTTAGTATACTGTTTTTTTGAATGGTTGGTAAAACATTGGCTAATTACCAATTGATTCAAAATTTATAAAATGGTAAATAAGGATTTCCTTATAGTTGGTTCACATATTTTAATAATTCAATAAATGTTTGTAAATCTATTAATAAAAAATTGTTTTCATATTTATTTCTTTACAAATTGGTAAATGATAAATATTGCATTGCATTAGTTTTAATTAAAATGTATTAGTTATTAGAATGTTGTAAAAAACAATCTAATTAATAATTTTTTTAAATATTTTTGTAAATTCTCAAGAAACAAAAAAAAGTATCCACTTTCATCATATGTTTAGGCTTTATTAAAATTCTAATCATCACTTTTTAAAACAAACATTATCAAGGAGTGAAGGTAGTTAAAATAATAGCAGTGTCAAGGGAAAAACTGTCCTTTAGACATACCATTTTTTTGCAGGCATGAAAGTTAAAGATTGACATTTTTATTATAATCTCATTCCTTGTCAAATGCACTTAATTCTGTGGCAAATATTAAGATAACATTATACAGTGAAAATTTCAGCTCATATCTCCATGTTAAGTTGCAGGCTCATTAATTCACCCTTGTATATAAAATTTTTGCTTATTATCTTCAGAGACAATGTCAAACATTTCTTTTAATCATTTCACCCCAAGCAAGGCAGTAAAGCCACTAAGACACAAGTGGTTACTGAGTGTGAAAGAATAACAAAATAGAGAAACATTATTAAGGAGTGAGAACAATAAAAGAAGAGGAATCAAGAACACAGTAGATTAACATTGCATTTAAATTTTTGAAGATCAAAGTTGGTTGGAAGCATGAAGCTGGAAGAGAGTGCTATAAGTGATAAGTGCAAGAGAAGAAACTCTTAGCATAGAACTTGCTGTTAGATCTTAGTTACATCTAGCCAATTCACCTATAAAATAATAAGAACTTGCTGCCAATCTGGTACTGTATGTAAATTTACAAAGTCTAGGTCCCATAGGAGAAACCTCATCAGAACAATTACCATGAAAGTATACAAAAGGCACACACAAGCTATATTACAATGGGAAAGTGATTAAGCCAATAATATTGTGGATACTTCAGATTTTATCAAGATTCTCTAATTATATAGCAGGAGCACTGAACCATATGTGGCAGCAATATTCAAAGCATAGATGAATGGAAGACTTATAAATATGTAAGATTTTAGATTGTCTAGCACAACATAGTGGACCAACTTTCTTAGCAGTAGACCTAATTTAAAATGAATGTAAATAAAATACACCCTATTGACATATGCAAAATTATATAATTTAATGTACGTCGAAGTGAACAGAATATTTGTCAAAGTATTCAATGGATATCTAGAGCAAAAATATTTCCCAAATGTTAAAGGTTCAGGTGTTCAATAAGTATATTAGTAGATATAATAATTTTATATATTAATTATCATTTGGGTAGGATACAGTTTATGGAATAATGGTCTGATCTTCCTTTTTTTGAAATCATATCTGATGTAATGAATATGCATACACCTGGGTTCCCCCTCTCAGTAATATGATTGGCTGGTGTCAGCCATAAATACAGACTGATGTGGAGGTACATGGAACGCCTATTGGCTACCACTACGACGAGGATAAGTCCATTACAGTTACCTGCTAGATTGTCCTACCCGTTTACAGTAGCACAAAACCACTTTGCTACTTCGAACAAATATATCCCTTTCCAGGACATATCAATATCATTCTAAAAAAAAAAATTGTTTTTAATATTTTGTTTCATATCCTAAAATCTAAGAATTTATATTTAAAAATGATTTGGAATTCTTATGCAAAATTAGCTGGGTTTGAAATTTCAATTTTTGTTTTTTGTTTTTTCTTTTTTTTATCTTTTTTTTTTTTTTTTAAAGTGAATTTGATGACAGTAATTGTGATTTTAATTGTGTGTATCAACTCAGAATGAGAAATTGGAGGACCAAGTTTTTCCATAAGCACAAATAACATTGGGAAAGATACGAATCAATTTGCTCCCACCAGCTTTGGGTTAAACAGTAGGACTTGTATCTGGAAAAATCATTGTCATTCTCAAAAATTGTTAAGGCAGTATTCACTTGTGCAAAGAATGAAAAAAAGAATTACTCTTACAATCTAAACTATGTTTTGACTTAAAGTAGCTGACAAAGGGTTGCTAGAATATTTAGTTGCTACCCCCACCCCCAAACGAGGGTTGCATGTGGCACAGGGCTGGTATAACGTGGATTCTCCAAGCCCGTAGACTCGGCCAAAAATATTCCCTTTTGAACCCGTATAAATGGGTTCAGGGGCAGTCTACCTCCCCGAACGAGACTCTGCCCTTTGGCGGAGCCTCGTCCGGGTTCCTCTCTGTCAGAGAGTTCAACTGTTTAGCTGGAACAGGTCACAGCTAGAAATGGTTGCTAAGCTATAAAAAAAATCAAATCCCTGGGATGGTTTGTACCAATTCACATTCAGTGGTAAAAGGACTAGCAATAATTAAACAGTTCTTAAAAATGAACAGGATGATATATCCCCATAAATGGAGCAAGGGCACTCTACCATCATAGAGTTCAGTTCAAAATTCTCACAAGGTTACCCAGATCAATAAGTACCTGAAGAAGGCAGGGAGGGAAATGGTCGAAGCATTGTCATAACAACAACAGAGATAAGGATATTAGTCCAAATGTAATTAATATCAATAACTAATATGTTTTATTATTGTTTCATGCAGGATGGTAGTATCCAGTGTCCAACTTGTAAGACTATCTATGGCAAAAAGCTGGGAAATTGTCCAGATGGAGAGATGGACTACATGACCATAGCTGAATCACTGCCTGGTCATACAGACTGTGGTACAATCAGAATACTGTATGACATCAAGCCTAGTATACAGGTAAAATATACCTTTGTTTCAAATGGACAGCCCAGGATGATGAGTTTTTTTTTTTCTTTCTTTCTTTTTTTTTCGGGGGCGGGGGACTGTGACATTATTATTCGGTCAACTCTTTTTATTAAATATTCTGGAAATTTCCTCATGCCCCTTAATTTAGACTGTGAACATTCTAGTGTGTGTGTGTGTGTGAATATATACGTACATGTTCTATATATGTGTGTGTGTGTGTGTGTGTGTGTGTGAACATTCTAGGACAAAATTTCATCAGTGAAAATAATTTAAAATACTCCAAACAACCCTTAATTCCACACAATTCATCTCAAGTGTAATTGACTGTCTTTTGATGACCTTCAAACTATGTTTTTCGAAGTATACAACAAAGTCAAGTATCTCTTTCATTTCTTTTTTTTTATTCATAGCTGCCCCCTCATCTCTGTCATTTATTGCTGTCTAGACTCTTCTTGTTCAGCATGGACATCTATCAACATTGTTTCTGCCTCTCATTTTCTTTGGCACACGTTTTCTCACCTTGTCTTATTCATTGTTGGCCAGTTTCCTCTTTATCTTCATTTTTTTTTTTTTTTTTTTGCTGGGTCTCTGTTATTTCCTACTCACTCCGTTATCTCCAGCTCTGTGTGTGTGTGTCTCCATTATCACCAGCTCTGTGTGTGTGTCTCCGTTATCTCCGGCTCTGTATGTATGTGTCTCCGTTATCTCCGGCTCTGTATGTGTGTGTCTCCGTTATCTCCGGGTCTGTATGTGTGTGTCTCCGTTATCTCCGGGTCTGTATGTGTGTGTCTCCGTTATCTCCGGGTCTGTATGTGTGTGTCTCCGTTATCTCCGGGTCTGTATGTGTGTGTCTCCGTTATCTCCGGGTCTGTATGTGTGTGTCTCCGTTATCTCCGGGTCTGTATGTGTGTGTCTCCGTTATCTCCGGGTCTGTATGTGTGTGTCTCCGTTATCTCCGGTCTGTATGTGTGTGTCTCCGTTATCTCCGGGTCTGTATGTGTGTGTCTCCGTTATCTCCGGGTCTGTATGTGTGTGTGACTCCGTTATCTCCAGCTGTGAGTGTGTGTGTCTCCGTTATCTCCAGATTTGTATGTGTGTCTCCGTTATCTCCAGGTCTGTATGTGTGTGTCTCCGTTATCTCCAGGTCTGTATGTGTGTGTCTACGTTATCTCCAGCTGTGTGTGTATATGTGTCTCCGTTATCTCCAGCTATGTGTGTGTATGTGGGTGTGTCTCTCCGTTATCTCCAGCTCTGTGTGTGTGTGTGTGTCTCTCCGCGATCTCCAGCTCTGTGTGTGTGTGTGTCTCTCCGTTATCTCCAGCTCTGTGTGTGTGTGTGTGTCTCTCCGTTATCTCCAGCTCTGTGTGTGTGTGTCTCTCCGTTATCTCCAGCTCTGTGTGTGTGTGTGTGTCTCGTTATCTCCAGCTCTGTGTGTGTGTGTGTCTCTCCGTTATCTCCAGCTCTGTGTGTGTGTGTGTCTCTCCGTTATCTCCAGCTCTGTGTGTGTGTGTCTCCGTTATATCCAGCTCTGTGTGTGTGTGTGTCTCCGTTATCTCCAGCTCTGTGTGTGTGTGTCTCCGTTATCTCCAGCCGTGTGTGTGTGTGTGTCTCCGTTATCTTCAGCCGTGTGTGTGTGTGTGTCTCCGTTATCTCCAGCCGTGTGTGTGTGTGTCTCCGTTATCTTCAGCCGTGTGTGTGTGTGTGTCTCCGTTATCTCCAGCCGCGTGTGTGTGTGTGTCTCCGTTATCTCCAGCTGTGTGTGTGTATGTCTCTGTTACCTCCAGCCGTGTATGTGTGTGTGTGTCTCCATTATCTCCAGCAGTGTGAGTATGTGTCTCCGTTATCTCCAGCTCTGTGTGTGTGTGTCTCCATTATCTCCAGCCGTGTATGTGTGTGTGTGTGTGTCTCTGTTATCTCCAGCCGTGTGTGTGTGTGTGTCTCCGTTATCTCCAGCCGTGTGTGTGTGTGTGTCTCCGTTATCTCCAGCTCTGTGTGTGTGTGTGTGTCTCCATTATCTCCAGCCGTGTATGTGTGTGATACCGTTATCTCCAGCCGTGTGTGTGTGTGTGTGTGTCTCTCCGTTATCTCCAGCCGTGTGTGTGTGTGTGTCTCTCCGTTATCTCCAGCCGTGTGTGTGTGTGTGTGTCTCTCCGTTATCTCCAGCCGTGTGTGTGTGTCTCTCCGTTATCTCCAGCCGTGTGTGTGTCTCTCCGTTATCTCCAGCCGTGTGTGTGTGTGTGTCTCTCTCCATCTCCAGCCGTGTGTGTGTGTGTGTCTCTCCGTTATCTCCATCCGTGTGTGTGTGTGTGTGTCTCTCCGTTGTTTCCAGCCGTGTGTGTGTGTGTGTCCGTTATCTCCAGACCCGTGTGTGTGTGTGTGTGTGTGTGTGTCTCCGTTATCTCCAGCCCGTGTGTGTGTGTGTGTGTCTCCGTTATCTCCAGCCGTGTGTGTGTGTGTGTGTGTGTGTCTCCGTTATCTCCAGCCCGTGTGTGTGTGTGTCTCTCCGTTATCTCCAGCCGTGTGTGTGTGTGTGTGTGTGTCTCTCGTTATCTCCAGCCCCGTGTGTGTGTGTGTGTGTCCGTTATCTCCAGCCGTGTGTGTGTGTGTGTGTCTCTCCGTTATCTCCAGCCGTGTGTGTGTGTGTGTGTCTCTCCGTTATCTCCAGCCCCCTGTGTGTGTGTGTCTCTCCGTTATCTCCAGCCGTGTGTGTGTGTGTGTCTCTCCGTTATCTCCAGCCCGTGTGTGTGTGTCTCTCTCTTATCTCCAGCCCCGTGTGTGTGTGTGTGTGTGTCTCTCCGTTATCTCCAGCCGTGTGTGTGTGTGTGTGTGTGTCTCTCTGTTATCTCCAGCCGTGTGTGTGTGTGTGTGTGTGTCTCCGTTATCTCCAGCCGTGTGTGTGTGTGTGTGTGTGTCTCTCCGTTATCTCCAGCCGTGTGTGTGTGTGTGTGTGTGTCTCTCCGTTATCTCCAGCCGTGTGTGTGTGTGTGTCTCTCCGTGTCTCTCCTGTGTGTGTCCAGTGTGTGTGTGTGTCTCTCCGTTATCTCCAGCTGTGTGTGTGTGTGTGTCTCTCCGTTATCTCCAGCTCTGTGTGTGTGTGTGTCTCCGTTATCTCCAGCTCTGTGTGTGTGTGTGTGTGTCTCCGTTATCTCCAGCTCTGTGTGTGTGTCTCCGTTATCTCCAGCTCTGTGTGTGTGTCTCCATTATCTCCAGCTCTGTGTGTGTGTGTCCTCGTTATCTCCAGCTCTGTGTGTGTGTGTGTGTCTCCGTTATCTCCAGCTCTGTGTGTGTGTGTGTGTCTCCGTTATCTCCAGCTCTGTGTGTGTGTGTGTGTCCGTTATCTCCAGCTCTGTGTGTGTGTGTCTCCGTTATCTCTCTCTGTGTGTGTGTGTCTCCGTTATCTCCAGCTCTGTGTGTGTGTGTGTGTCTCCTTATCTCCAGCTCTGTGTGTGTGTGTGTGTCTCTCCGTTATCTCCAGCTCTGTGTGTGTGTGTGTTATCTCCAGCTCTGTGTGTGTGTGTGTGTCTCCGTTATCTCCAGCTCTGTGTGTGTGTGTGTGTCTCCCGTTATCTCCAGCTCTGTGTGTGTGTGTGTCCGTCTCTCCAGCTCTGTGTGTGTGTGTGTCTCCGTTATCTCCAGTTCTGTGTGTGTGTGTGTGTGTCCCGTTATCTCCAGCTCTGTGTGTGTGTGTGTGTCTCCGTTATCTCCAGTTCTGTGTGTGTGTGTGTGTGTCTCCGTTATCTCCAGATCTGTGTGTGTGTGTGTGTGTGTCTATCTCCAGCTCTGTGTGTGTGTGTGTGTGTCTCCGTTATCTCCAGCTCTGTGTGTGTGTGTGTGTCTCTCCGTTATCTCCAGCTCTGTGTGTGTGTGTGTGTCTCCGTTATCTCCAGCTCTGTGTGTGTGTGTGTTTGTGTGTCTCCGTTATCTCCAGCTCTGTGTATGTATGTCTCCGTTATCTCCAGATCTCTCTCTCTCTCTCTCTGTATCTGTTATCTCCAGCTTTCTCTCTCTCCATCTGTCTCCATTATCTCCAGCTTTCTCTCTTTATCTCTGTCTCCATTATCTCCAGATTTCTCTCTCTCTCTCTGTCTCCATTATCTCCAGCTTTCTCTCTTTCTCTCTGTCTCCATTATCTCCAGCTTTCTCTCTGTCTCCATTATCTCCAGCTTTCTCTCTCTCTCTCTCTCCTCCAGCTTTCTCTCTCTCTCTCCTCCAGCTTTCTCTCTCTCTCTCCTCCAGCTTTCTCTCTCTCTCTCCTCCATCTTTCTCTCTCTGTCTCTTCCAGCTTTCTCTCTCTCTCCTCTTCATCTTTCTCTCTCTCTCTCTCTTCCAGCTTTCTCTCTCTCTGTCTCTTCCAGCTTTCTCTCTCTCTCTGTCTCTTCCAGCTTTCTCTCTCTCTCTGTCTCTTCCAGCTTTCTCTCTCTCTCTGTCTCTTCCAGCTTTCTCTCTCTCTCTCTGTCTCTTCCAGCTTTCTCTCTCTCTCGCTCTGTCTCTTCCAGCTTTCTCTCTCTCTCTATCTTGTATCTCTCTCCCTCCTCTCTCTCTCTCTCTATCTTGTCTCTCCAACATCCACTCTCTCTTTCTCTCAAATCTATCTTGTATCTCCAACATCCACCTCTCTCTTTCTCTCAAATCTATCTTGTATCTCCAACATCCACTCCTCTCTTTCTCTCAAATCTATCTTGTATCCCCAACATCCACTCCTCTCTTTCTCTCAAATCTATCTTGTATCTCCAACATCCACTCCTCTCTTTCTCTCAAATCTATCTTGTATCTCCAACATCCACTCCTCTTTTCTCTCAAATCTATCTTGTATCTCCAACATCCACTCCTCTCTTTCTCTCAAATCTATCTTGTATCTCCAACATCCACTCCTCTCTTTCTCTCAAATCTATCTTGTATCTCCAACATCCACTCCTCTCTTTCTCTCAAATCTATCTTGTATCTCCAACATCCACTCCTCTCTTTCTCTCAAATCTATCTTGTATCTCCAACATCCACTCCTCTCTTTCTCTCAAATCTATCTTGTATCTCCAACATCCACTCCTCTTTTCTCTCTCAAATCTATCTTGTATCTCCAACATCCACTCCTCTCTTTCTCTCAAATCTATCTTGTATCTCCAACATCCACTCCTCTCTTTCTCTCAAATCTATCTTGTATCTCCAACATCCACTCCTCTCTTTCTCTCAAATCTATCTTGTATCTCCAACATCCACTCCTCTCTTTCTCTCAAATCTATCTTGTATCTCCAACATCCACTCCTCTCTTTCTCTCAAATCTATCTTGTATCTCCAACATCCACTCCTTTCTTATGAAAGAGAGAGAGTGTGTTGGAGATATGAGAGAGAAAGAAAGAGAGAATCTGTAACACACTCTTTCACTTTAGTGATAGATAGCCTCTTCCTTACAATAATTAGGCATATATAGATTTTCTTTAACTTGCTTTTTCTATTCCTTTGGCAGGGCCCAGAACATCCCAATCCAGGCAAGAGATTTACCACCAAGGGATTTCCACGATGCTGTTATTTACCTGATAATGAAAAGGGAAGAAAGGTTAGTCCTGCTAAACGCTTTCACTATCAAAATTATGGAAGGTAGACATAGAATGGATTGACTAAGACATTGTGGTAACAACAAAAGCAACACAAAGAATGAGTTTAATAGTCTGAAGAACTCTTGGAATGACTCTTCTCGGTTCGATACCAGCTTTGTCGTTCTCACCTCGCCTCCAACGTCTGGTCAGCGAAGTAACAGCTTTGATCTCAAGTCTAACCTACCCACGTTGTGACTTTGATCTTAGGTAGACAAAATCAATCAGGTGTCGGGCCGTAGTGCAAGCTGAATCCGGGGTAAAGGTGATACTACACAAGCGTAAGTAAAAAAAAAAAAAAAAATAATAAAACAAACTCAAGAGGTTCAAATATGTTGAGAAATAACAATTATCTTTATCTGTCTGTTGAATACAGGAGTGTGTTTCTCTCCCAGCCTGTTTCTATGGATTCGTGACACTTTTTGCATTTCTTAAGTGAGTTATGGTATCTTAAATCGTTCGTCAATAAAACTTGTTTTTGGTAGGAAGACTAAGTTGAAAAGGACATGGAAATCTTTCGGTCAGCTTCTGCGAGGCTGGTCTCCAACTCGACTCTCCAACTTCTCGAACTAACTCCAAACTCGAACTGACTGCAACTGACTGACTGCCTCGAAACGTTCGTTTATATGGACACCGACCAAAATCCAGTGTGGGGCCCTGACGTGGTTTGGGTTCCTTGATAATTCTCAATTCCCAACAAGAATTCTCTTTGTTCTTAGGCCAGGAAAATTAATTACTTCCCATTTTTGGAAGATTAATCACTTTCCAATTCGGGGGTTTCTCCCTTGTCCGTGAGAGAAGGTCAGAGGAGAGTTATCCTCCTAGATTCTTCCTCTCTCTCACATTGGTAACTCATACCAATCCCCTCAGTGGGTGTTAACAATTTCTCCGTCTTTCTCATACATTCACCTCCGCCTATCACCCATGCTACCACTTGGCCAATGATCTCTTGGCAGTGTGGGTGTGGCTAAACTGGCCCTCTTAGAATTATCATCCAGAATTTTGTTCATAAAATCCTTTTTTTCTTTTTCCTTTTCCTTCGGCCAAAGCATTTACAAATCCCAGATTGCCAATTAATTCTTATCACATCTTTCTTTCAGGGACACCCAAAATCCACTTAGCCCGACTCATTAATCACTCAAAACCCGACACCGGGTTCCTCTGCTAGTCAACTTTTAACTGGGCGGTCGTGTTTACCTGAGAATCAAATTCTTTATTTTTCTCATGCCTTAAAAGTCTCTTATCACCAGATGCTCATTTTTGAGACGCTATGTCTGACGTCAACAGTTTGAATAAGCAATAATAATGATTCCCTTTTCGATTTTCCTTCTCATGCCAAGATTCGTGCATATACCAGATGGCTTTCTTCACTGGAACCAGGAATTAAAGTTAAATGATATCTCTGAAAGATAATTAATATCGATTCTCCCCACCTGTACCGTGGCTTTGTTCGAGTCAAAATGTTTTTATGGCTGCCTTGTGTGGCCAGCTCTGCCTCTCTGTCTGAATTCTGTTTCGTTTGGCGCGTCACTCCCTTATCATGACATTAATTAATTTTGACAGAATCACAGTCTCACTTTTTCTTATGGGTTTTCTGTCTTTTGCGAAAAGTATCCTTCTTCGTAAATAAAATAAAAATTTTTTTTAACGTCGATCAGTCTATCTTTCGATATAGCTCTTTCTCGCCTTAAGACTTTCCTGTTTTTAGTTTCTATGGTTAATTATTTAGCCAATTACCATAGCTAAATAGTGTCACAGAATG
>CAHIKZ030002719.1:125000-127500 GCA_903632075.3 Acanthosepion pharaonis | reverse complement strand
AACTAGTAGGACTTGTTTCAGTGAAACTTGCAATCTAAAAATATTTACAGGCTTTAAATAACTTGCAAAAGGTTGATAAACTGTTATAAAAACCAAATCAATTAAATCATTTTATCCGACACATTCAATATCCACTTAAACTCATGTTCAGTATTAGCTATTTTTTATTCCTTTTTTTAATTTATTTGTTCTTATATATAATAAAATAGATTATTTATTAAAACCTATAGGAATTTAAAAAAAAGACCTTTTCATTTTATATCCGTATTTCGAAGATGAGGTGTTGGTACTTTTATATATTGGTTCTTTTGGATCCGTTTAACTAATAAAAATGCATTTTATAGAATCTGTGTTAGGAAAAACTGTAATGTCTTTATAGTTCATTATAAGAGCCATGTATCTATTTTCATAATTAATAGTTATCAACCTTAATTTCTAATAAACATTTATAATCAACTAATAGGATTAATAAAATTTGTTTTTACTCTATACTTTTCAATCTTTGTTTATTTTGCAGTGGTTGTCACAGTTACACTTGTTAAATTTAGTGTCCTTCTTTGTCCATAGTTTGGGCTTCCAGCCATGTCATGTTGAAACACCAGTTCTTGTACAATCACTGAAGTTAAGCAATGTCGAGCCTGGTCAGTAACTAGATGGATGGCCACTTGGGAACAGCAGGTGTTGTAAGCTTGGTGGTGTAATGAACAATGGTTCAGAATTGGAAATCGGGAAGCAGAGTTCCAATTCCAGTCATGTTCACTTACACGCAAATAACATTGAGAAAAATATAATACCACCTCTTCTCCTCCAGCTATGGGTTAATTAGTAAGACTTGTATAAATAAATCATTATTATCTCCAAAAAAAAAGAATTCTTACAATCTAAAAATATTTATGGCTTTAAATAACCTGCAAAAGTTTGATAAACTGTAAAAAAAAAAAACAAACCAATCAATTATCCATAGTTTCACGCTTTCCAGAAATTACTTGCCAGAAATTAAGAATTCATAAGTTTTAATTAATAATAGTCTCAAAACAAAAGTGTAATGATGCTGGAAATTCAGATATGCTTTGTTTTTATTCACATATGTAAATTTTGAAACTGTGGTTATGTCATTGATTGGGTTGATAAGACATAAAAAACAATCAGTATGTCAGTGATAACTGCATACTACTGATATTGTTCTTTTTCCCAATTCGTAATAGTACACAGTTATCAATGACATGAACACAGTTTCAAAATTGACACTAGTAAATAAAATCAAAGTACAGATAACTCTTTAAAAAGTCAGAGACTTTATTTAGACATAAGTACTTGGACATACAGAGCATTTGGACAGTTTCTACATAATTTATGTCCAGGAAAGGAGAAAATTCTAAGAACACAAAAAAAAATTAAATAAAAACTTAACAACAGTACCTTGTCAGTTGTTTTTAATGAAACTTGTGTGTGTGTCTCTGTGTGTGTATATATATAATATTATATAAAAAGATTACTTAACTTTAATATCATTTTTTTGTTGTTGTTGTTTTCCTTGATTTCGAAATTTCTTGCTAATGACCATCCTTCAAGGGGTTCTGTTTTTAAATAATAATATAATATATATAAATATAATAATGATATATAGCACATATAGTGATGGTGTTAATAGAACAGTGCGTGATGTAATATAGCAGAGCTATCAAGTATATATTAAATAATATCCGTATTATCCCTCACTAGTAGCACATAAAACTCCGTGCCATACTATCAGTGATGTGTATGTGTGTATATATATATATATATATATGTGTGTGTGTGTGTGTGTGTCTGTGTAAAATTTCTATATATATATATTATATATATATATGTGTGTCTGTGTGTAACTTATATATATATATATGTGTGTGTCTGTGTGTAATTTATATATATATATATGTGTGTGTGTGTCTGTGTAATTTCCATATATATATATATATATATATATATATATATATATATATATGTGCATGGTACTTATTGGAAAGCACTATATATCAGTGATAGAGCTAACATGCTTAGTTGTATTATATTTTTTTTTTTTTTAAGCGTTTCACCCCCAAGCAAGGCGGAAAGCCACTAAGACGCAAGGGGTTACAGAAAATTTGGAGCAAGATCAGATAGGAGAGATAGAAGAAAGGATGAGGAGAAGGGTAGTGGATAGATCAGAGGCCAGTGAGTGAGTGAGAGAGAGAGAGAGAGAGTTCCGGGAACCCCTTCCTAAACAAAAAACAAGGCGTAAGCCTCTGCTCATGTCCAAGAAGTGGGAGGAGTGTTGACCGGGCGGTATTGATGTGACTCACATCAGTACAACTAATATATATATATATATATAGTTGAATTTAAAGGAACTACTCTAACAACTTACTAGCTAATAATTTTTCTCCATAAAGGAGTGCTAAAATACATGATTGCAAATAATTGAATTGATTAAATCTGGTATATTAGATCCACCAATAACCTCAATATAACTGCTTTTTTA
>CAHIKZ030002719.1:0-120000 GCA_903632075.3 Acanthosepion pharaonis | reverse complement strand
CTGTTTCTCGAAAAGAAATTGTAAGTTTTTTTATTTTCTTTTTTTTTCATTAAATCCAATATATATATATATATATATATATATATATATATATATATAATTTCTCAGAGTTAACCTGTAGAAAAAGAATATTTATAAATGTAAAAGACAATAAGAAAACTAATAGTTGGCAACGCGTTTTGTCCGATGTAGACTTTTTCAAGGCAAAAACGAAATGAATTTATTAAAACAAAGTAACTAATAATAACAAAACAAAATGTCCTTAGCAACTGGAAGAATTTAGAGAATGCTGACGTAATTTTCAGTTGACAGTATGAAAATAGCGTTCTCTAAATTCTTCCACTATTACAGTTTTCCTACTGTATTTTACATATATATGTGTGTGAAGATGGTTGGGAGATAAAATTTTGGGTGAAAAAAAAAAAAAAAAAAAATTATATTTTTATGGATTGTACAATAGACGCTCCAAAAGTAATGCCACCTGTTTATTTCCATGGCAACTAAGAAAAGATATGGGAAAAGAAAGCACCACTGGATTAAATCAAATTTTTTCTAACAAAAACACTATTTTTCCCAAAAGTCAATAAACATTGGCTATGCATCTTCGCCAGTGATAAACAAGAGACTGCATGCCATGCACATAAAATTCTGCACCAGCGAAGGTGAACCCACTTTCGTGCTCACGTCACCATCAACACTGCTGAAATGCATTACCCACCACCTGAATGTGCTCGGCATCCACTGTTTGGTTTCCGTAAATGTTCACAAGCATAAATAAATGTCAGTAGGTGAAAAAAAACTTTTGCATCAAGAATACACCTCTGCTTCCGCTGCACTTTCATGTCAGATGCCATTTTGCCAGATTGCTGCTCAGCTTTTATCTGTAATAAAGCTCCTTCCTCCCAAAAAATGATGGGTTATTGGCAGGAAGGTTCAACCTCTACTTCCAAACTACCAACATTCATCACTGATATTGTGGGCCGATATGATAAAGCAGGAGTCATTACTTTTGGAGTGACCCTTATACCTTCCGTCACTTTCGTCCAGTTTCCCCATTTTACTTACTCCCACCACCTATACATCTATTTTACTTACCTCCACCCCAACTCCATGTCATTTGTCCTTCAGTTGAAGCTGGTTTCTTCAAATAAAACCCCAGATTATTGTTATTATTATTTTTTTTTTTTTTTTTTTTTAAATTTGACAATTTGATTAAATTAAATTTTATTTCATTTTTAGTTCTTGCACAATTGTAATTGGAAAGAGACTCTGATGATGTAAAAATATTTTTTTCTAGAAAAAAAAATTACAGAGACTGGACCATTACATTAATTTTATTCTCATTATTTTATTTTATTTATTTTATTTTTTTTGTCTATCACAAAGGTCTTGAGCAAGATGTTTGCTCCCTCTAAATTTACTATAATCAATACACTTCTGAGCTTGTAAAATTTAAAAGAATATAATATAATCCCCCCTCATATAGTTTTAAAAATCATTACTTGATCTCATATTTCAGTAATCACTTTTTCTTACATTAGTGACTGTAGCACAGAGAATAAAGATTAAAGATTGCATTGTTTGGAAGTTCACTTCCTAATGCTGGGTTGGTGATGCTTGTTAAAAAAGAAAAAAATTTAATTTCAAATCAGGGCAAAACACTTTCTATTGCCTTGAAAAACTTGTAGAATCCTCGATATATTAATAGTCTTTTTAAGGTTGTAGAAAACATGCACTGTATATACCATGATATTAGTAGACATTTTAAATATTAAAAAATCTCAACCTGTTTAGACCCTTTGAATTTGACAGTCTTATGGAAGTGGTGCTGTCTGATTTTTGTGGGATTGATCTGATGAATATTGGTATCGACCTGAATTACCAGTTCAGAGTCAAGAGGTCAACTCGTATATTGGTATAAACAGTATTTTGAAATACTGAAAAAAAGACTGTAGCAAAGTTCTAATTTTGACAGTTGTTGTTTAGAGAGTATAAAGTGAGATATTCTCATTCCAAAGGTGGGAGGTCATTAGGTCATGTGGCTATGATACTGAAGCTTATAAATCAAGTGGGGTTGCTCATTAAACAAACTTCAGTTCCTTTTCACATGACTACACATTTATTATTAATGTTTATCACTGTGAATGGTTGGCTATATTTTATTTTATATTTGATTTCTACATCCTTAAAAATGCTATTGAAAGTTTTAAAAAGGTGTGTTTGAAATATGAGTTCAAGCAAATTATATAATAAATTACTTCTGAAAATCAGGGAAGAGGGCAGGTGGCATGGCTCTTCATATTTTTGAGCCTGAATACAGCCATCTAAACCTTGGGCAAGTTTTTAATGCCTTGTGCCTGCTGCTGTCAGTCTATTTATATAATTGTAAAATCCTTGATATCCCAAGGGTAATAATGGGTATTTCCTGTGAACCAGGGATAAATTGTTTCAGTTATCTGCCCCTTAATTATTTCTTTGTTGTCTGGCTCTTAAAAACATGCAAGGTTTCTTATAAAAGTAAATAAAAAAAAAAATTATGGCATTAGCAGAATTGGTTTCTTTCTTTTTTTTTTTTTTTTTTTTTTTTTAAACTTTTAAGTGTTTTTCTCTTCATTGACTTACAGGAAAAAAATATTTTCCAGTTTCTAGCAATATTAGACTTTATGGATAAAAATAAAATTTTTTTAAAAAAAAGATTGTTATTATTTAATTTTTTTTTTTTTTCAAAGAACGTACTGTCAGTAATTTAGTCTGGAAAATGGACATATGTTTATTATGTAAGAATTGCTTTTATGGTTTTTATGTGTTTTCTTTTTAAGTGGAAAGACTATAGTGAATCCATTGCTAGGTCAGCTACTAAGAAAGTTGGTTCACTGTATCGTGCTAGACATTTTTCACTCCAGAATCTATTTTACATATCTATAAGTCTACCATTCATGCGTGCTTTGAATTTTTCTGCAACATATGGTCTAGTGCTCCTACTATATATTTATATATTATTGATATAATCCAAAGAAGAATCAGCAATATTATTTGTCTTGACCTGGCATCTCGGCTTCAGTCACTTTCCCAATTCTGTAAAATTGCTTCTTTGTGCCTTTTCTATAAATACTTTCATGGTAATTGTTTGGATGAGGTTTTCACTATGGTACCTCGAATTTATGAATTTAAGCACAGTACTAGACTGGCAATGAGGTTTCATCAGTTTACAATTGTGTTGCTTAGATGTAACCTTAAGTTCTATGCCAAGTTTCTTTTCTATCTCTTCCAATGCCTTGCTTTCCAGTCAACTTTAATCTTCAAAAATTTAACTGCAATGTCACTTGCTATCTACTGTCTTCCTGATTAAACTTCTATTGTTCTCACTCCTTAGTAATGTTTATGCTTTCTAATTCTTCCACAGCCAGTAACCTCTTGTATCTTAGTAGCTTTACTGCCTTGCTTGAGGTGAATTCAATTAAAAAAAAATTAGTTTTTGCTTCAAGAAATCATCATTAATCCATTTCCTTACAGAAATTATACAACTTATTTTGCAAAAGAATAAAACTGGAATTATACCTTCTACACTAGTGCTTCCTAAACTTTTTTTCTCTGGAATGCAGAGATTGTGATAAAAAGTACATTTAAAAATAAAAACAGAGGGCTAAAGGGAGATAACCGCATATTCAAAGTCAGATAATTTTCATTGATAACTCTCTCCTCCAATTTGCAGACCCTAGTTACTATATTCTTAATACTGGATATAATGCAAAAATATCACATTGATAAAACCGGTCAATAATTATTTATAACTATATTGGGACTCGTGCATGCAATTACAAGTAATCCATTATAATATTTTAAATTTTGAAATCATATTTATTTTTGGCTATATGAATTTGAAACTGTTTCTAAAACTGATTGTCTTTCAATCATTCCACCTTACCTGCTAACCTCTTCTGCCTCACCTATGAGGCACACTGCACCATTTGGGAACCACTTTTCTACACTGACAATTTTTTTCAGAAAGTACAATACAAATGCAAAAGTATTTCTACCTATGTTTTATAGAAAAAAAAAACCTTTGATAATGTACAACACCAAGACCTGTTTAAACTGCAAGATAAGCTTGATATATTTGGAAAGAATATTAGAAAAATTCCACATCCCACGCCTTTGAATATCTCAGTTTTAGTTAATTCACCTTGATAACTTTCCAAATTTTTGTTCCCTCTGCTGTGGCCAGGGATTGAACTCACAACATTTGGGTCAATTAACCAATTTTTTTTATTTACAGGGCCATTTCACCTGCGGAAAGCCTTAACATACAATGGCTGAAACATTGTGAATATGGCAACAAAGATGAAGACAACAGTCCGAACAATGTAAATAGTTACAATATCTCATCTCAGAAATATGGTTAGATCCTGAAAAAGGCCAGAACATACAACAGCCAAAATCTTGGGAATATGGCAATAAAGAGGAAGACAACAGCCTAAACAATGTAAATAGTTACAATACCTCATTTCAGAAATATAGTCAGATCCTGAAAAGGGCTGGAACATACAACAGTCGCAACATCATCAATATGGCAATGAAGAGGAAGATAACAGTCCGAACAATGTAAATAGTTACAATACCTCATCTCAGAAATATAGTCAGATCCTGAAAAAGGCCAGAACATACAACAGGCAAAATGTTGTGAATATGGCAATAAAGAGGAAGACAACAGCCTAAACAATGTAAATACTTACAATACCTCATCTCAGAAATATAGATGGATATTACAATAATTCAGCACCTATACTGTATATAAAAAAATTCATTAAATACACAAAAATAGAAAAGGGTGTAAAACAAGAATGTATCTTCTCACTGGACTTTTTCAACCTTTACCGTGAGGCGATTCTGAGAGAATTAGTAGATCTATCCGTATTCATTATTGGCAGCCACAATCTTAACAACATAAGATATGTAGATGACACAGTGTTTATAGCAGACACAAGAAGAAAACTACAAGACGAGATGAAAGGACTAAACATCAATTTTAAGAAGACAGAATGTATGGTTGTTAACCAAAAGAATAGCCTAACATGAAAAATTACATGTTAGGGTTGCCCAAATCAAGCAAGTACAAAATTTAAATATCTAGGAAGTGTTTTAACAGAGGACAGAAAATACATCAAAATCTAAAAGCACATTGGAATAATGAAAGATGCCTTCCAAAAGCTAAGCAGAGTATTAAGAAACAGAAAACTTTTAAAGAAAAAACAAAGAAAAGATTACTGAACTGTTATGTAATATTGGTCCACAGGTGGTAGTGAATGCTGAATAATCTAATCACACATAAAAAAAGAAACTTAAAGCAACAGAAATGTGGTTCTGCATAAAGATACTGAGGATACTATGAACTGAACATGTGAGCAATGACAGTTTCAGCAAAAATGGGAACAAAAAGGACACTTCTGCTTAACATCAGAATGTGATAGTTAAAATTTATATGGTGCATAATAAGGAAAGAGGGCTTAGAAAATTTGACACTCACAGGACATTGAATGAAAGAGGGTCAGATAAAGCAGCACATAAATTACCTAATGAGTTTGTGTAAATGGTTCGGCAGAAATTAGGAGAGATAGTGAAAAGAAAAAACTTACCAATAGCTATAAAGGACAGGAAGTTATGGAGAGTTATGATCATTTACCTTGTGAAAGGACAAAGCATACAGAAGAAAATGGTAAATAAACAAAGTACTAAGAAACAGGAAGGACTGCCAAACTGCTCCGTTATATCAAATCCTTTTCTATGGCAGTGTATGCCAGACAATTTCTTCACAGATGAGGAAACAAATGTGTTCCTACAGAAGGAGTTGTATTAGCAAAGAAAACATTTTAAAGAAACTGTTATATGTTTGGAAGCTGTTTGGATGAACAAAACTGAATAAAAATAAAAGAAAAGGATTTTAACACTTAAATAAACAACCTTTATTCATTCACTGTCTGAAAACAGCAAGGACTGCATGTATTGAAACAATAAATTCCACATGTGTGTCAGTTTGTAACCATATTTAATTCAGATGTGCCACATGAGTCTTCCAGACAAGGGAAGTAACTCAGTTGTATTTTTGAGTTATTGTCCTTTATATAACAGAAACAAAAGGACACTTGTAATTAGAAGAGAGTTAAAATTTCTGAGATACATAATAGGAAAGAGGGCTTGGAAAATTTGACATTCACTGGACATATTGAAGGACAGAAGAAAGCAGTGCATAACCAAACTCATGAGCTTGTGTAAATAATAGGCAGATCAGGGATTAGGAAAGATAGAAAAAAAAGACAAAATTTACAAAGAGCTATAAAAGACAGGAAATTGTGGAGTGCCATGATTGTTCTGAAGGGACACGGCATATAGAAGAAGAATATGAGCTTGTGTAAATGGTTGGCAAAGCGGGGGTTAGGAGAGATAACAAAAAGTGAAAATTTACTACAAAGGACAGGAAGTTGTGGGGAGCCATGAATAAGTTGTGAGTCAGCTATAAATTTTACTTTCTTAAAATTCTGCATTCCAATTACAACTGTGTAGAGAGTTTGATTCTCATTGAGTGCTCTATACTTTAGGCCTTGTGCCACATCTAAGCTACACTTAGTAAATCACTTGGCACTTCAAGGTGGTGTAATGGTTAGCAAGCTTGTCTTACTAGATCAATTACAACTGAGTAGTGAGATCGATCCTCACTGAGTGCTCTATACTTTAAGCCTTGTGCCACATCTAAGCTATGCTTAGTAAATCGCTTGGCACATCGATGTGGTGTAATGGTAAGCAAGCTTGTCTTGCTAGATCAATTACAATACAAGAGTAGTGAGATTGATCCTCACTGAGTGCTCTATACTTTAGGCATTATATATGGAGTGATGGTGCAAGGTGAGACATGAAGAGAGTTGGAGTTAAGGGGTGGCTTGATCCTGCTGACCACTCAAATGTTGGCTGGACAACCCCAAATTTGAAAAACCACATGAGTAAAAGTATTTTTATATATGGAATTTTAGAAAAGGTTGATGCTTAGGGTAGAAGGCAACCAAACACAGACCCTAGTCAACCCCACCCCTGCTGGACCCATGACTCCATATAAGCTGGGGGTTTGGACAATTTGTAGAGAGTCCCCAAACTACTGCTACTGGAATCCACATTGTTCACTAAGACCTTACCAAGTTACTGTGCAGGCTGTGAAGACCAGAAGCCCTGTTGCAAATTTTCTGAACAGGTACATTTGTGGGTCTTCAACACCCACAGAGCCAACCTATTGTTTTATACTGGAAACTATATTGGGCAGAGCTTAGTTACCATTACTGGTATGGTCAGCTGTTGAACAAAGCCTGTATGCTCAAACCCTCAGTCACCATGCTATTACAGCTATGAAATAAATGGAATTTTATGTGGAATAATTAGTTATGGTTACGTTTAATTGACAAAATTTCCAATAAACAATAAAAAGAGAGTGGGGGAAGCAAAGAAATCGTACGAGACAATATATGCACGTCAAAAGCAAAGCAACGGTAATAAAAAAGAGTTCCAAAGTAAGAACTGTGTTTGCATATGTAAAAAGGACACAAAGTGATTATGTTTGGTCTTGAAGCAGGACTGGATTAAGACCTATAGGGGCCCTAAGCACTTAAAAGATTTTGGTTCCCCATATATCTGCTAGTAAATTATGCTAGCATGGAGATATCATCCAAGAACGTAAATCATGGAAATACCAGCTGGAAATAAATATAGAAGGAACCAAAGCTAATATGACCATCAAGAGGCTAATCATCAGTTTCAACCTTAGAACAATGCCAATGCCTTGAGAATCAAAGCCAGAAAGAATCAATTGCAGCCACTGTCAACAGAACTGTGACCAGTATATTACAGACTCACATAAGCATATGGCCGGAATAATGCCAAACAAACACGAGGGTAGTCTACCCCTGTGATTGTTCACAAAAATGAAATCCCATGAAGTTAATTAGTAATAGTAAATTATTCAAGAGGTGAGATGTGATACATTGAGTATATACAAGCCTCATTACCTCCCTTGGTCCATTCCTTTATTAACCAATCACAGTAAAGATTTACCATGGGTCAGTTGTCTCCTTGTTCATAATGGCACCCAGCAGATTAAAATGTTAATTGGGTTCAACTTATTTCTTTATATGTGTACAACAACGTCATAACAACTTCTGTAATACCCCTTCCCATGATGCCCGAAACACATGCTTTTTTTGCTTAATGGTTAATACAATCCTGAATCGAAGATGAGAAAGAATAAAAATGTGGCCATGAAACCGAGAATTGTCCATTTTTATTGGTTGGGAAGAAATCCCAGCATGCATCTGTAGGAATTGACTATAAAACTTTTTTTTTTTTTTTTTGTGGGGGTTCTGGCAATCATTCCGATTAGATTGTAACCAACAGGTAAAATCCTACTGGTATAGCAGCTTGAAGTGGCATCAATTCCACAAGTGGCCAGAAGATTTCTGAAGAGTTATTGATCCATGTTATCCTGATATTTGTCGGTACAGGATCTAAACCATGTCCCTTAAATGCATGATTGGGATCGTATTAGTTAAAAATGGGAGTTGAGAGCATTCTGCGAAGTTCTCTAGGATGCACTGCAAACCAATTGTTGGTGACTCAGACAAAAATAATGGTGCATTATTCATCTGGAATAACTCATCATTGTTAGAGAAGTTCAAGTAAATGAGCAGGTGAAAATGGTTATGAAGCAGTGCAATAAAGCATCTCCCAGTCTGTTTTTTTCTTCTTCTCAGTCTGTGAAAGTTCTTCGTTGGACATAGGCCATTCTCAGATTCATGGGTACAAATGGGCTATTACTAGTGATGGGACAATTAATCAGAATCAAGAATTAGAAATCTTTGGGTTATCGGAATCAGCATTGGAATCATACAAATTTTTAACCTAAAAACAATTCTTTGGATTTTTGCTTTTGGTTAAAACTTAATTTTCCATTCCTGGTACTAATGATAAAAAAATATAAATATTTATTGATTTTAAACTCTCACTAAAACTAAAATATATAGATCATAATAACATAATGTAAATTGATTTTACTTAAAAAAAAAAAAAAAAAAAAAAAATATACAAGTTTCTACTCAGTTCTTGAACTTTCCTTAAAGTTTGCGAGTTTACAGTCCATTTTAAATTCAAAATAAAATCTTTATTTTCAATTTCTTTTAAATATTGTTAATTCACCCATTTAATATTATAAATTATTAATTTTATGATTATAATCAAAATTATGTAATATAAACACAAAATGAATTCATGTTATTGTTCTGTCAGGCTCTCTTTTAAGACAATTTTTATTATTTTTTTAAGTTTTGTTTGCATTTAAAAACCTTGAAAAAATTTAGAATCTTATTACAAAAAATTTTATTTTAAAATTTAAATTTTCAATCATTCTTAAGTAGAGATTAAAAATAAAATTCCATATAAAGAGTTTTGATCAATACTTAGTCCAAAGGATCATATAAGGGTGGTGGTAGGCGTTTACGTTTCCTTTGGCAGGAATTACATAAAAATAGTGAGTTACTTTTCAATCACCCTGTATATTGCATTAAAAAATATAAAATGTGATGATAATGTTTTTCAGTGGTAGAATTCAAATAAAAATGAATTTCTCATCATGGCACTTTTAGCTACGAAATATCTATCAGTACCTCCCACTTCTGTTGAAAGTGAACGGTTATTTAGTATTGGAGGTTAACATTTACTTACCAAAAAGAAATCAGCTCAAAGATGAAACAGGAGAGATGATAATGTTCTTAGATTATAATTTCAGAATTTTAGGACTTAAATACGAGTAGCTAGGTACTTAAGTGACTTACTTAAAGAAATTGACATCTTTATTGTTTAAACTCTTACCCAATTTGTTTAAATAAAAAGGATATTTGACTTTATTTCATAAGCTTTGGTATTCATTTTTCTACTAAAAGTTTTATTAATAAATGTACTTTGTTCATTCATTTTCCCAAACCAACTGTAGGTCCTGGAAATAATGAATTTTAATCATTCTAGGTATCGGAATCAGGAATCAGAAATTTAGAACATTATCAGGAATTGTTTCAGAATCAGTAAAAATATTGATAGTTATTACCCTACCACACTTGCCCAGTGTGTGTTGGTAGGTGGCAGATATGATATGTTTGGGTAATCAAATCTATTTTCAATTCATGATCACCCGGAGGTATTTGCGTGAGTGGGTGTAACAAACACAACTGTAATTCTAACTCATCTCTGATTTCTGGCCAGGCTTGACTTTGCTTAACTTTGGTGATTGGACAAGTGTTACAGTCAAAATTTATCTTGTTTATTGTCATTGTTATTATCTTTTTGTGTTTGTATATTTTGTATGCCTTTCTCTTAGCATTGTGGATGAAATAATGAGAATATTGGAGGTTTTTGTGTGTTTTCTATATATATTTGTCATTCAGGTAAGTATTGGGGGCTGCAGATTCTTAATGCTCTTAAATAGCAACCTATAATTATTCCATATTTTATTCTGTTACAGTGATGGGAATAAAAATTGATAAGGTCATTCTTGTTGGTATCCTCATTATTTCATCCACAATGCTAAGATGCATACAAAATATACAACTGGGAAAAAGATAATAACATTATTAATAACAATGGCAATAAAGTAAATAAAAATATATGCATTATACTACCTACTAGCTCCTTAACATGTACTATCCAAAACAATTTATCCAATCTTAACAACATCAAAATAATTACAATAACATCCAAAACTATCATGGATATTATCAGGAACAAAAATCCCCATCAAAATAACAATTCTGAAGCAGGTATATATAAAATAAACTGTCAAAACTGCTCTTCATAATACATTGGGGAAACTTGCAGAAATTTTAAAAATGCATCTATGAACACAAGAAGGATCTTATACACAATTTATCAAATGCATTAGTTATACATAGAAATAAATTCAAACACAACTTTGATCTAAAGAATGCCACACTTATTAAAAGAGAAAGTAACTTACTGAGAAGGAAATTTTCAAGAACCACTATTGAATCTTATCAAAATATAAATCTTCACCCAATATTTTTTCAAATATCTCAATTCCTGAAAGAATTACGATTATCCCAAGTGAACATACATAACTATAAAAATGTTAAAAGTAAAAAATTAAAAGAAAACAGTTAAATTTATCCCATATTAAAATAATTTAAATATTAATTGCATAAAAAAATTCAATGTCATTTACTCGCTTTCATTTATTAGACATTAAATTACGTCACTTAGCATCTTCCATAATTTAATAATATTTTTCAGTTAACCTGATGAATATTAATGGTTGTCTCTTTAATTTAAAAAGCATGAAAAACTAGCATTTTTGCTTTTGTTTATAAATATTTCTTGCAAATAAAGTCCATCAGAGAAAGTAAAATGTGTTGGCTAAGATAAATTTTCCTTTTGTCCTTATTCTTATTGTTCTTTTACAAATATATTGGTCTGTTTCATGTTAAACACAATTGTCAAAATCTCTCTCTCTCTCTCTCTCTCTCTCTATCTATTGATATATATATATATATATATATATATATATTTTGAACAATGGGAAAATTAAAAATTAAAAATTAAAATATTCTTTCGTTTTTTAATATTCTTATTTTTTCATTTAAATTCCTCGACTAGTTTCGACCAAAATGGCCATCATCGGGAGAAGAAATATTTCTGCTTGCTGGTAGCAGTGAACTACAGAAATGAATGTCTTTTGTTGGAGAAAATGAACTTTTGTCTGTAGTTTTCATTTGTTTTTTTATTTTTTTTTCTTTTTAACATGAATCTTTTAACATTCCTTGTGTTGGTCAAACAGTCTCTTTTAAGTTGTTATTTGAGATAAGAACTGGATAAGATACATTTTGCTCTGAATTCTCTGGTCAGTTTGACAGTTTTATTGGACCTGGTGAGGATGTGTCTCTGTTTAGTGTTTGTGTGTGTGTTATTTGGTTCTTAGGGGTGAGTGAGTATGATATGTGTAAGCGTGTGTATTGCTGTGGGTGTGTGTTATCATTTGGCTCATTAGGGAGTGAGTGAGTATGGTGTGTGTATGTGTGTATAATTGTGTGTGGGTGTGTGTATAAGTGTGAGGCCTCCATTCCTCCATAAGCATGTCTGTCTTGTGTGGGTGAGAAATGTGGGTAGGTTTTGATTTGTTGATTATTATTATTATCTATATTGTTAAATTTGTGATTTAGCCCGGCTGGATATTGTGTTTTTAGACGTTGTATCCACTTATTTTCATGGGACTCTAAAATCTTTCTAATGTTATCTGCTCTGAACTTTTCTATTCTCTCAATTATAGTGAATCTGGCATGGGTTTTGAAATCGTGTTTTTTTCTAGGAGGAAATGTTGTTCTACAGGTAATAATTGTTCATGGGGAGTCGATTTAATTCGATTACGATAATTATTAATTCTGTAGTTAAAGGGCCATTCAGATTTTCCTACATATTGTTTCTGGCATAGTGTGCATTCTAGGAGGTAAATTATGTTTTGACTTCTACAGTTAGAATCGTGGTAGATTTTGAAAGTAGATTTAGTGATTGAGCTAGTGAATGAATTCGTGTTTTTAATATGGTTGCAACATAAACTTCTTTTGTTGTTACATGGTTGGGAAAAATCCTGTTGTTTTTTGTTCTCAGTTTCTTACGGATTACCTTGTCCCCTGAAATGTATGTTACTACCTATGATTTCTTTTTTGGTTCTTAGGTCTACGATATGCTTTTAGAAACCAGCCGGGTTCCTTAAAAAAAGTTTTTTTTAGGTCTGGTTTGAGATGTAGTATTTCCCAGCGACGTTTGATTATTTGGGATAGTGGAGGAAAAATTCGAAGAAAGTGGTTACTAGAGGATGCGGTATATATATATATATATATATATATATATATATATATATATATATATATATATATATATATATCAGAAGATTAGGATTGTGTATACAGAATAAATTCAATAACAAAAAATACTATTCTTAAAACAGTTTATATACAGATATAGTAAATATGATTTATTTGAAAATTATAACATAAATATGTTATAAACTCACTACAATAATAGCCATTATCTTGCAATGGATAAATTGTCATCTAAATTATGCAAAAATGAATATAAAACTGACATCTCATTTTAACAGATATATTTACCAAAATTACACAAAAATATCTTGAAATACTAAATAAATAAATTTATTCAATAAAATGTATAAATATATATTATCCTCAGATGACTTCATATCTCCTGCAACTCTTCTGGTTGGTTCTTTGTTTAAGTTGGTGAATGTTGCCATAATCCTTGCCTTCAGTTCATCTTTGGTTCTACAAATAATTTTGTTGGTCTCTTGCTCAACTGCACCCTACATAAGTATAATCAAGGGGGGTTGCAGTCTGGGGATAAGGTATTTAAAAAAAGGTTATTTTTCACATTTGGATTTGTAATCTTTATTACTGGATTTTTCCTATTGTGTGGCATGGTGCAGATTGTATGTTGCCTGACATTTATCTTCCAGCATTGTACCTTCTTGATTCATCCAACTCCTTTCTGAATCCTCTATGACATCAGATTGACATTTTTTTACTCTGAAATAAACAAAATAACTTCTGGCACAAATATTTTACCAAAAAGTACGGCATATGTTTTCCAAATTTCTGGCAAGTAACTGCATCATGGGGCTCTTTTTTTACAAAAGATGAGGTCCAACTGATTCTACCATACTGTGTCGTCAACAAAATCAAAAACAAACAATGCACAAAATTAAAAATATAAAATAGTGACAATTTACCTATCGTACCCTCTCTCTCTCTCTCTCTCTCTCTCTCTCTCTATATATATATATATATATATATATATATATATACACACACACACACACACACACACACACACACACACACACATATATAAATTATGTAAAATAAATGAAATACAATTTTCCTAACTGAAGAAAAAACTCGAACACTAAAAAATTCACAACATGTCTAAATAAGTCAAATGGTAGCAATTGAAAGAAAAGAAGAGAAAGGGAGAAAAGATCAAAGAGTGAGTGTAAAGTGAAAAAGAAAAATAGATGATGAAAATGACAAATAATCACATTCTATATGTATGCACATATTTTCAGATTTCGTTTTTTTGATGACAGGGAATTAGCACACATCTTTTTAATTAAAAAAAAAATACACCAATGGAAAGTGCATATAAAAAAGAAAAATTGAGAAGTATAAACTCTCAATTATTGATAGCCCTGATAATTGGACAATCACAATTCCTGGAAGGTTCCATCTAAAAACTCTGGAGAACAAAAACATACATAATAACATCAATCAGGTAAATATGATAAACCTATTCTGTGTGTATAAATATATATATATATATATATATATATATACACTCGACTCTCCATTGATGAATTCAAACGTGAAGGTCAAACAAATTATTCTTAGGAAACATCTCGTATTTAAATTGTCTGACACCAGCACAAATTATAGATTTGATTATAGTGGTGAAGGTTTTGTGCAGAACCATCAAACACTTTTAACAAAGAATACAGAAATTGGTGCACTACATTTTTTACAGGAAATCAAACGACCCTCCATGCAAAAAAATGTATTCAAGTTGTCCAAATCTTTTTAAAAAATAAAAAAGAGTCCAAATATAGAACCTAGTCTGTCCTGCTATTTACCCATAGCTGGAGGGATTTTGAATTTTTGTTTTCCCAAGGGTATTTCAATGTAAGTGAATGAAATTCAACTAGAACTTGTCTCAAAACCACCCACCATCTCGATTCCTCAATCAAGCAATATTATCCATTACTTTAAAAAGATATATATATATATATATATATATATATATATATATATAGTCAAAATGTTTGGGTATGATGATGCCACCACCCCTACTCACGTTAAGAATTTTTCACACCAGTATATAAATATCAATTCCAAGATATTACACCTAGAAATAATAAAATCTAAAAATACTTTCTGGATTTTTCAATGCAGATGACTTCAAGATGAAAAAACTCCTTGAGCCAATATTATCAAAAAATTTGGTGATAAAAATTTAACCATCTAGAACCATGCAGTGGGACTTTTTTAAATATGCCAAAATAAACAAAACTTGAAAGTCAGGGGTTCCTACAAGTTTCAAACATGACTGCATTTCAATGGAAAAAAAAATTCTTCTATCCCAAGAAATTGTGAGTATGTGGAATAAACAATCAAAATCCAATGCCTTCCCATTTAATGGAGGGTTAAGTGCAAATTTAGGTTTATATATGGTTCAAAACAAAATGATCCCCTTCTGATACGTTTTGGCAAAACAGAAATTTATTTGTTTTCTTTGCATAGTTTTTTTGATTAGGGAAATCCTGTTTATCAATATGGTACCAAGTTGGGAGCCTTTAAAAAGTAATGTGTTGTTCTTGACCAAGAAATTTTGGTGCAATATCTCTGCTCAATGCCAAAAAAATTTGTCCATGGACAAGAAAAAAAAATTGGATGCTTCTCAAATGTACTTTGTGTATGTAAAATTATATAATATATAAATATATATATATATATATATATATATATATTTATATTAAAGAATTAAGAGATTTTATATTTAGTGGAGCATATTTAATTCAAACAGGTTTGGTTAAATTATTTAAACATATCATATTGGTTAACATTACATTGTGATAAACCTAATAATTTTAAGTTCACGGATTAATTTCTTTGTAAAATTAGAAAAATGATTAAAAAAATATATAAATTTTCTTTCAAACAATTTTTATTTTTTATACCAAGTACTTTCAATCTCATCTGAGGCCATCTTCAGATGGTTAAGTTGATCTTTTAAAATGTATGTTTGTTTTGTAAATTCAAAATTTTCCAACTTAAATGCAAGATATAAAAAAATTTCAAAAAACAAACATCATGAATCAATTTTCTAAGACTAACAAAAAAAAAAGTCTGTGAACTCAAAAATATCATCTTGACAACTAATCTACAATTATTTTTTCTAAATTATTTAATCAAACCTGTTTGTACATAGTAAAAATTTATATATATATATATATATACACACACATTCATAGAACTACTTCTAAATAAAATTTTAACTTTCTCTTTTTTAAGAAAGACATATAAGAATGTTCTTTAGTTTATTTTTTTTTTTGGCATATCAACCTCAATTGGGGTTTTTAATGCTGAAAAGATTTTTTAGGATATGTTACAAATTTTATAGAATAATATGTATTCTTTGGTTTAGATTGGTTTTAATTTTATTTTGTTTTTGGCTTATCAAAAAAGCCTCAATGGGCTATTTAATGCTGAAAATATATTTTTTAGGATATATATATTTAATTGTATGAAAAATAATGTATTCTTTATATGAACTCAGTTTATAGATGAGGTTTCATTGATGTATTTTTGTAGAGAGTCACATGTATTGCTGGTACTATTTTTTTTCTCTTCAAAAATGTATTGCTGGTATTTTTACTATAAAAAAATCTATTTTTATAGTGTTTTGACCCCAGTTTGGAGGTTCAATATTTGCCCATAACTGAGACCCTAACAGGTGCAATGTCAGTGAAAATGATCCCCAAGGTGCTGGCGAAGAATGTGATTATATATATATATATATATATATATATATATATATATATACACACACACACACATTATTCACTTTCTTACATGCCCAACTTCTAAGAGAAACATTTTAAAAATTTGGCTTTACTCATTAACAATTTTTCAAGAGAGAGACTGTTTTTTTTACACCTCAAAGCACAAGGCTACAATTCTCATTGTTTGTTTATAATGATAATATGCAAGAAGCATTAAGCAGTCACTGACTAAAAAGGGTTATTGTCAGTTGAAATTTATAAAAAATCTGTTTTGGAAAAAAAATTTCAAGAAATTAGACTTTTCAAGTCCACTGTTATAGCTCTTTTCTACAGGGGGCAACAGAAATAATGGCAAAACATTAGCAACATGAAGACACCATTGTCCATAATGTATTACAATGGTGTCTTCATCTCGCTACTGTCATAACATTGTGTGAGCGGTATTTCTACTTCACCTTGCAGTATTGGTGCTTTTCTAAGCAAAGATTAGATGTGGCACAAGACTGAAAGTATAGGGCATCTAGTGAGGATCAAACTCACTATTCAGTCATAATTGATCTAGCGAGACAAGCTTGCTAATCATTACACCACGTCAAAGTGCTCCTACTGTATTGATAGGAATTTCCTTCCTTACCTTTTGTTTAAGGTTGTGTGAATAGTCAACATCTTTATTATATTATTATTTTCCCTTCTAGTTACATGTGCTATCCATTTTCATTGTTGCTGCTGTTGGAAGTCTTAAGTGATGTGGTTTCTGTTATTTGATACAATTCTCTGGGATGCTGTAGCACCAGTCTGTAAGAGTTGAGAAAGAATAGTCTTCTTGAATAGCAGTCCCCAATCTTTTTTGCCATACAGACCAGTGTCATGCAAGGCAGTTTTTCATGGATGGTGGGTAGATGTTGGTCATGTTCATAAAGCACTATAAATAAAACGGGGGGGGGGGGATGGGGGAGGAAATAACGTGTTCATTCTTTCTGTGTGGCCTGATACCAAAGTGGCAATGGCCTGGTGGTTGAGGACTACTGTTCTAGAAGACATAATGGACTCGTTTGCATGAAGCCATTTTTTAATTATTGATCTGTAAAAATGCTTGCGTATAGCCGAAAATGGTTGTTTACAGGCTGAACACTATTCCATATTTGTAGGAAACAAAAAAGAAAATATGATACCATATATATATATATTTTTTTTATTTATTATTTTTTTGTACTTTCAGAAATTTATATAAAAAAAAAAAAAAGAAGAGAAAAGTGTCAGCAGATGGTTGTGTAAGGTAAATACAGACTTAAAATCTAAACTCGGTTGTCCAAATAAAATTTCCTGTGTCCATATTATACTTCTGACATACTGCTCCTCCTGTACAGAAATACAGCACACACTAATAAATATATATATATATATATATATTACACGAATCATTCATACAAAAAACAGATATAGAAGTTAATGATTTAAATGGCGAGAATACATCTTCGCAAACAAATTTGATAAAGTACATACATTAATCCCGAACCTGTATGTTATCATCCCTGTTTATAAATTCCAGTTGCATAAGGTCTTTTTTAATTTTTTTTTTTTTTTACAAGCTTTCACCTATTCCTACAGACATCATCAGGTATGGAAATAGATTTTTGTTTTTTTACTTCTCGGTAATAACTGGAATTTATAAACAGGAATCATAACATTCACAGGTTTGGGGTTAATGTACTTTATTAAATTTGTTTGAGAAGATGTATTCTCACCATTTAAATCATTAACTTCTATATCTGTTTTTTGTATGAATGATTCATGTAATGTAAATTGAACTGCACCACATATTTATATATATATATATATATATATATATATATATATATATATATATATATATATATATATATATATATAATAAAATTTGAGGAATAAAAAGTCAACTAAGTAATATTGGCAAGAAAATTGATGGCATTTATATATTAATCAACCTTTTGACTAAATTGAAGCATGAAAAGAAAGATTTTTAAGTAAATTTTTTGGACATGCCTGTTTCCTTTTTCAACAAAATGAGGAATAAACAAAGAAATGGGACTTACTCTTCCAAGGAATCTTAACAACAATAGAAATGGAAGAGTAAGTCACACTTCTTTGCTTATTCCTTGTATTGTTGAAAAAAAGCATGTTCGAGAATTCCAACTTTAAAATCTTTCTGTTTGTGATTCGGTTTAGGCAAAAAGTTGATTAATATGTAATAAATATCATCAATTTTATTGCCAATATTGTCATCATTTTATGGCTTCCTCAAATTTTATTAACTGGTGTATTAAATCTACATATTATGAGAAACACGCATGGACCATCTTTTGTTTTTTATATATGATACATACATAAGCAGTCCCTAAGTATATACATGTTGAAAACTAATAAATCTAATGATAAAATTATCAATGAAAGAGTTTAGAAAAGAAGCCACTGTCACCTGAATTGTTTTGTTTTCATCTAAATACAGCTTCCTGTTAATTTAAAGTTACATAATAGGTGCGTGATCAAAAAATTCTCGATCCCAATGCTTTCAAAAATTAAATACTGAATAACATTTGGTTTGTCTTTTTTTGTAAATGAAAATCTCTAGTACTTATTTCATATCCTGTGTCTTGGTTGTGATAAAATCTAAGACAAATTAGCTTTTTTTTTTTCCCCCCATAATGTACAAATTAAAAGTTATTTAAAAAAAGAAAAAAAGAAATAAAAATAATACTACAATGTAAAAAATCATTCATATACAACATTCATTCTGGGCAAATCTTAATTTTTTTTCAATTCTGATTTTGACTGACAATCAAGATAGCGTGAAATTTAAAGGTCTGAATTTGGTCTCTTTTTGAGTTGTGTTATTGGATAGCATAATTGCTCTGCCTCAGCTATTTAGACATAGAACACATTATGGTATGGGTAGGTTTGTGTCTTTTTGCTTTTCCTTGTCAGTTTTTTGATTTTATTGTTTTCTTTGGTCATCTGGTAGGCGTTGTGTTGTTTTTTTCTTTATATATTAGTGTGTGTGAAATTAGTGGACAGGTTCTGGGAAATAATGTTAATACATTCTCTAGTGAATTATTAATATTCTTAGCAAATTCTGTTTTGACAATTCTTTAAGAAATGGTTAGAGAAGTGTGTGCATGCATATATATATATATATATATATTGGTGGGTGGTCGAAAGGTTCTTCAATGCACTTCCCAAAATCTAACCAAACACTTCTTGAAAGTGTTTCTTTGGAACTTTTCAGCATTTCTTCATGTATAAATGAATATATTTTATAATTTGTTATGTCCTCCCCACCCCCATCAGTTTTTGATTACTTGCTTTTATTGTCCATTAATTGTAAATACATTTTGAGGATACAGAAAGCAACTATAAAGTTTACAGCAATAAGTTTAATGGTTAAAAAAAAGAATAAAATCCGTTTGAAAAAAAGGTCCAAAAGTCACTTTTATAATAAACAAAGGTTTTGGGGGTTTCTTTTTATAATCCATATGCAACTCAAGAAAACTGAGTTCTTGTTTTGAATGTTTGTGTTCCAAGACCTTGAGAAAATTACCGAGGATAAAAAAAAGGGGAAAAAGTGAATTATATTTTCTCTTACAAAAGATAAGAACCTGTTATAAAAAACAAAGTGTATTTCTTATTACTATAAATGCAATGTCTAATGAGTTGAAATCTGAGTAGAGAGGAGAAAGAGATAAAGTTAGAGAGAGAGACAAGAGAAAATAAAAGAGAGAGAAAGAGAGAAAAAGAATAAAAGATTTTGAGAGAGAGAAAAAATTATAAACGGAGAGAGAGAGAGGAGAATTGAGTCAAAGAGAGAGAGAAAACTTTTGAGAGAGAGAGAGAGAGAGAAAAAGAGATTTGCTTCATAGAGAGAAGTTCCATAAAAGAGAGAGAGAGAAAGAGAAGAAAGAGAGAGAGAGAAATGAGAGAGAGAAAGAGAGAGAGAGAAAGAGAGAGGTAAAAAAGAGAGAGAGAGAGAGAAAAAAGAAAGAGAGAAAGAGAGAAATTAAGAGAGATCTAAGAGAGTGAGAAAAGGGAAAGAGATAAATATCTTTGATTAAATTTTGATTAATGATTAAGTTTCATTTCATCTAAATTATATATATATATATATATATATATATATATATATATATATATATATATATATATGCTGAAACACATCTAACTGCATTAAATATTGCATTTATAATAATAAAAAAAAGTTGGAATAAAAATCTATTAATTGCCGAATATATATATATATATATATATATATATATATATAAAAAAAAAAAGCATGCCTGAAAGTTCTCAGCCTGACCCACTACCAAAATCCAACCATATGTTGTTTTTTTACTTTTTTTTTTTGAAGGGCTTCTTGGTTATACTGAGAAATTTTAAGCAGCCATTTGCATGTATATAATTTAAAATCTGACATTTGCTTTGGTCACATTGTGTAAAGTAGATCAAACCGAGAACTTTCCAGCACCTTATTGTGTGTGTGTTATATAAATATACAGCTGCATACAACACACACATGCCATAAACCACATTTGATTGAATATTTTTTCATTGCCTTTCCTCTTTCAGTTTTCCCACAAAATGGTAACATTCTCCTTATTGTGCACGTCGGTCATCCGCCCATTTTCAATATCTGCATTTTTGGCTCTCAGAGGATTCTGTTTGTAGCTGGGCTGGATTTTACAAAGTGCATTTGCTTGGACGGGCGAAAAAGCCAGATCATTTTCATTCCTCTTGAGCAGTGGCGAGCGACCCTCTGAATCAGCCTTGGCTGTAAAAACACAACCACCAGTTTTCTTCCAGCCAAACCCTTTACCTGTTGGGAAGTCAGACTTTTTCTTGGCGGCAACTCGAGGGATCATTGAAGGCAGGGTTGAAGCTTTCGTGGTTACCTGGGATTTGGCAATCTTGGATTTTGAAACGAGAGAATTGGTAAATTTGATCGATGTGATACCGGGTGTGACAGTGACGGTAGTACTAGTTAAGGGTTCACCTTTTATTTTCAATTTTAATATCATTTGGCATCAAAGGGATTATGGGAGAAAACATTATTTCATTTACTTTCTTTTTTTTTTACTTTCTGCTTTTTCATCTGGAAGGACCTTCACTAAAAATTAGAAGAAAACAAATCATTAGAATCAATTTATTACATATAGACATTTTGCATATTATCATATTTGTATATAATTTGGTCCGCACCACAAACATTTTTCTTGGTAAAATGTATTGTATGTGTGTGTGTATAAAAATTCAGGTACAGTGTAACCCGGATATAAGAGAAACCCGGATATAAGAGAGATTTTCTCTGGTCCCAAATTAGAGCCCATACTTACCTAAACAAAATAGACCAAACCTGGATATAAGAGAAACCCGGATATAAGAGAGATTTTCTCTGGTCCCAAATTAGAGCCCATACTTACCTAAACAAAATAGACCAAACCTGGATATAAGAGAAACCCGGATATAAGAGATTTTCTCTGGTCCCAAATTAGAGCCTGTGTTAATGTATATAAAATAGACCAAACCGGATATATAAAACCCGGATTTTCTCTTTTCCCCCAAATTAGAGCCCATACTTACCTAAACAAAATAGACCAAACCTGGATATAAGAGAAACCCGGATATAAGAGAGATTTTCTCTGGTCCCAAATTAGAGCCTGTGTTAATGTATATAAAATAGACCAAACCCGGATATAAGAGAGATTTTCTCTGGTCCCAAATTAGAGCCCATACTTACCTAAACAAAATAGACCAAACCTGGATATAAGAGAAACCCGGATATAAGAGATTTTCTCTGGTCCCAAATTAGAGCCCATACTTACCTAAACAAAATAGACCAAACCTGGATATAAGAGAAACCCGGATATAAGAGATTTTCTCTGGTCCCAAATTAGAGCCTGTGTTAATGTATATAAATTAGACCAAACCCAGATATAAGAGAAACCCGGATATAAGAGACTTCTTCTCCGGTCCCGACAACTCTCTTATATCCGGGTTACACTGTATAAATAAAATATATGTGTAAAGACATTGTAAATAAAACACAGAAACAACTGTCATTATATATATATATATATATATATATAATTTTTTTCCTTGATAAAATCCAAAGAAGAATCTGCAATGTTTTGATCCTGACCTTGCACCTCAGCTTCAATTACTTTCCCCACTGCTGCAATGTATCTTCCTTGGGCCTTTTCCACAAATATTTTTATGGCAATTGTTCCAATGAGCTTTCCTCTTTGACACCTTGACTTTATGAATTTAAGAGAAATACTAGATTGGCAGTTATTTTACAGTTGAAATGGCTCACTCTAACTGTAAATTAACAGTTTCTTCTCTTGTACTTTTTGCTTGTGAAACTCTTTTTAGGCTTCTTGCATTCCTGTCAACTTCCATCTTCAAAAATCTCAGCGCAATGTCAATTGTTATCTTGTCTTCTTAATTCCTGTTCTTTTATTGTTCTCTCTCCTTAATAATGATTTTCTTTTTCTAATATTTTCAAACTCAGTAACTACTTTTGTTTTAGTGGCTTTACTGCCTTTCTTGATATGAAATGATTAAAATTAAATAAATAAAATTATTAAATGTCTTCTTATCCTATGATGAAGTTTATGCTTGCACCGGGGCCAGTGTAACCAATGGTTGCGGGTGCTCAGGCAATTTTTGTTCCTAGCCCAGGTGTACATGCTTGGGCTCCCAACATTAAACCGACCTTGTTTCACAACCTGACCTCATGGGGGTTTGAGTAAATACAAATTACTCCCGAGTAAAAGAAACAAAAGAAGAAAGATTGAAGTGTTTAACAACTCCTTTGAATACCCCGTAAATAATGGACTGTTCTGTTTTGATCATGTGGAAAGAGGGGAATTCATGACAGGCCTGTACATTCTCAAAAATTACCCAGCTGGAATTGTTTTGAAAAATCCTATCTAGATTAATCCCATTCTACAAACTATGTAATTTCATTGCTAAATGATGACCAACATTTCAGTCTGGTCTGGGCTGAGTCATTAGGTGGATGATTGTTGCTAGTTAGGGGTCAGGGTTCACTCAATAATGGAAACAACTGGAGTCTAAATGAAACTAGATGGCAAAATACGCTTCGATTAGTTTTGTTCCAGTTCTCGTTTGATTTCAGTCAGAATCTATGCGGCTGTTAAATTTTCGACAAATACACAAAGCCATCCTGAGTATGACGATAAACTGCATCCACCTCCTGGGTAAGACAATAAACTATGTCCAACAGCAAGGCCTCTGGTCAGGAGGTTTTGAGGAGTGTGGAACCACCTCTTAATTGCTGGTGTTCCCAGATCCACTCTGACCTGCGGTGGTAGCACCTGTTAGAGTCCCAGCTATGGGTAAATAGTTAACCTCAAAACTGGGGCAAAAACACTATGAAAGTGTAAAAATAGGTTTTAATACCAGAAATACTTTGTAAAAAAATTGTTACCAGCAATAAATTTTTGAAGGAAAAAAAATATTACCAACAATATGTTTTTGAAGAAAAAATATTACCAACTATACATTTTTGGTTTGGTTTATTTTGTTTTACGGCATATCAACCTCAATGGGTTATTTAATGCCAACAACATTTTTAGGATAGATTCGTATAAATAGAGTATGTATTCTTTGGTTTAGATTGGTTTGGTTTATTTCGTTTTACAGCATATCAACCCCAATGGGTTATTTAATGTGGACAAAAATTTTTATTGCTGGTAATATTTTGTTTTGTTAAAAATCTGTTCTGGTAATATATTTCCTTCAAAATTGTATTGCTCGTAATAATTTTTTTCAAAAAAAGTATTGCTGGTGATACTTAACTATTTGCCCATAGCAGGGACCCTAACAGGTGCTACCACTTTGGGTGAGAGTGGACCTGGGAACACCAGCAATTAAGAGGTGGTTCCACACTCCTCAAAACCTCCTGATCAGTGCTGCTGGACGTAGTTTAACGTCTTACCCAGGATGCAGATGTAGTTTAATGTCTTACCATACTTTTTTGAAGGAAAAATATTACCAGAAATAGATTTTTGATAAAACAAAATATTATCAGCAAAAAAATTTTTTGGCATTAAATAACCCATTGAGGTTGATATGCCATAAAACAAATCAAACCAAATCGAGTACGCAAAGAGCTTTTAGCAACAAGACCTACATGAAAGAGAGGAAACTCAAGCAAGTCCAAGCCTGGTCAGTACCTAGATGGGTGACTGCTTGGGAATACCAAGTGCTGCAAGCTTGAATGTGCAGCTGGTGTAATGGATAACAATCCTGAATTGTTAATTGTACAAATGAGTTCCAATTCCAGCTAGTTTACTTATATTCACTTACAAATACCCTTGGGGAAAAGCATGACTCCAGCTCTCCCTCTGAGCTATGGGTTAATTAATAATTAAATAGGACTTCTATCATTAAATCATTATTTAAAAAAAAAAAAATAAATAAAATAAAAATTTAATCTAAAAATATATCCTGGCTTTAAATAACCTGAAAAAGGTTGATAAGCCCTAAAAACAAATCAATGAAATCAATATCACTGCCACAAATCACTCTTCTGTTGAATAGAGGGTAATGTCCACAAGCAAAATAACGTTACACACTTATCTATATACATATATATCTATATTCACAATAAATTCATAGTTGAGTTGACAAGTGTTTGCAATCTTTCTTGGAGTTTACCCTCTCGTGTGATCACCATTCGAGCCTGAATCCTGGTGAAGTTACCACAATCTCACAGTAGAATTCAATTCTGCTGTGGGATACACAACATTTTGAAAAGAAAGTCCTGCCACTGGCCGGCACTGTTAGGAATGCTATCATCCGGAGGTAACCCATACAGCTATACGAGAATACAGCGATGCTGTTGAACCCCTTATGATCAGGGTCTGTGAACTGTTACAGAAGTCAGAAACCATAGAAAGAGAATGGTCACTGACTATTCCCAGACAGTTAACAAATACACACTGCAACATGCATACCAAATGCCCAATATTGAAAGTACTGTCAACCAGCTAAGCCCAATACAAGTACTTCAGCACAATAGATTTAAAAAGTGCATTTCACCAAATCCCACTGCATCCTGATGACAAGCCTTATACAGCTTTCCAGTCTGGGGGTCAGCTCTACCTATTTACCAGCATGCCGTTTGGTGTGACTAATGAGACTGCTTGTTTCTAAAGAAAGATGGATGAATTCATCAGGCAACATGATCTACTGGACACATATGTCTATGTTGACAATCTAATAATCTGCGACACCACTGGAAAAACAATGCTAAATTTCAACATTTCCAAAATGCTGCCAAACTGGACAACTATACAATGAAGAGAAATGCAAACATTCTACCCAGACACTTTATCACTTGGAATATCACATATCTGAAGAGATTATCAAGCCCAACCCAGAGTGTCTGCAAGCATTAATGGAACTACCTGCTCCCCCATACCCAAAGTCCTTAGAACATATCATTGGAATGTCTGCATATTATGCAAGACAGATCAAGAAATTTTCTGACAAAATCAAATAATTAAAAGCAACCCACAGTTTTCAACTATCAGGGAAGGCCTTGTTAGCCTTCCAGACACTAAAAACTAACCTGACAGATCCCAGCCTGACTGCAATCAGTGATAAATTGTCATAGAAATTAATGCATTATACAACTCTGTGTCAGCAGTACTCACTCCGGACAATCGACTAGTTGCTTTTCATTCAAGATCACTGTAAGGTAATGAGTTAAACTATGCACTGGTAGAGAAAGAGGCTCTTGCAATAATTGATGCTGTTGAGAAATGGAGGCACCTCCTAAATGGTAGACACATCATTTTAAAAAAAAAAAGTTGAATTATTACAGAAAAGGTATGCCTCATGTCATTGTTGCACAGATTGTAAGAAATACAAATCAGTAATGTGGGGCTTTTTCTTAACTATGGTTGAAACAAACCTATTCATCATTTGTCTTTTGATTTAGGTTTGCCAAAAGAGAAGAAATACAACTTATTAAAAAAAAAGAAAAAGAAAATGTCTTTTGTCTCTCTCACCTGATTCCAGATTGGAGTCATTTTTATTTTCATCACCACTATCTATCTCTGCAATAAAGGAGGGGGACAACTGGTCGTTTTCTTCTGTTTTTGAAATGTCCATGTCATCTTCAAAGCAGAGCGGCGGAATTTTGTCTAATGTCTGAGAAGCATCATCTGTGGTACACGACTTTCCTGGAAAAAAAAAAAAAAAAAAAAAAAAAAAAAACAAATTTACTCGGTTTTATAAAATACATTTATTCATTAATTTTAAGCATTCTCCTCCCAGTATTAATTCGTTAAATATTGGAATTGCACCAATTAATTACTGTTAAATGTGATTACTCTCAATCAATATTGGAAAAAAAAAAAAAAAAAAAATTTTCATATGTAACTAGACGATTCTTAAAGCAAGAACAAAATTTCTGATGTAATCAAGATTACTGATTTGTTTTCTATGGTTTCTCAACTCTTTACATGTTATTTAAAGCCAGAATTATTTTTAGATTGTAAGAAATTTTTTTTTTTTTAAAATAATGATTTGAATATTAAAATTAACGTTAAAACAAAATAAATTAGAAATAACAATGTCGGATTTAATCCATTTTCTAAAAATAAATCGTCTTTGTTTACATTAGGACGCAATACAGAGCAGATATAGATGTTTCGAGAATCGACAGAGAAGTATGTGTTCAAAAGCACTATTTAGGCTTTGTTTGACTGAAAACCTATGTGACCGAGTGTTCAGGCATATCAGATTCAAATCCTGTTGGAGAACACATATTTTTCTGACAAGATTTCTCAATTATTCAGGTCGGTAGATGTAGTTGGATAAAAAATACTGTTTAACTAAAAATAAAAAACAGAGCTTCTACTCAAATACAAGTAGCCATCAAAAATAACATTTAAACAAAATAAATTAAACGCACACACACACACATATATATATATATATATATATATATATATATATATATATATATAGTTTATATGTTATTTTTATAGATACAACTTATTTAAGTGAATGCTCTGTTTTTTAAATAAACAGTATTAATTACATCTATCGGCCTGAATGTTCAAGAAACTTCATAGAAAATATGCTTTCTCCAATAGGATTCGAACCTGTGTCTTATACAGAACCATCAAGTGATCCAATGTGCTATACCACTCAGCTACAGAGAAGTGTCTGGTTAGCAAAGTACAAATTACTGTTTATAAACAGCAAATCTTCAATGATCTTAATGCCAATGTTTTTTTTCTCCAAATAAAGTCTTGTATTCAAACAGTCAAAATGTTTTATTTTAAATAGACTACCATTTGTTATGGCTACACTTTTTCAGTATATTTTTGAAATCAGTTTAATTTCTCTTAGAAACTGAAATATGTAAAGTGAATCAGTATTTTGTAAAAGTTATTTTAAGTTTCTTGTTTGGTATTAAGCAGATTGAATTAAAATTGCTGCAGTGTATCAGTATGTGTTTTATGGTGAATAGCTCTTGGCATGCCACACATACCATAAAATTATAAATCCCCAGCCCTCTAAGATTAGAGTGTAGCATTTATTCCACTTTCTGTGTTGTATTACTGGGACTGAATGATGTGTCTAGTCCTAGGGATTCCAATCTTGTGACAGCACCTACCATTCATTGTATTAGTATGAATTGAACTCAGCAGAAATTCTAACTGTCCACTGGTTTTTGTTTCCTGTGATGGCGATTGTTATGCCCCTCTACACCTTGTTTTGTGTAAAGATTATTTTATTTTGTGTCCCTGATTTACTTTTTCTGTCGGCAGATCTAGTTGGTGCCAAACTTCATCTGAATATGTACTTTTTATTTTACTGTAAGAATTTTCTTTAATACCTTTAGTATTCAATGTGTCTAAACCAGCCCAGTAAATATTGGCTCTTAAAATCTCACTGTTTGTGGTCAAAGTCTCACTGTTTGTGTGACTTCCTGTGATGTTGTCCCATATTATGGCAGAGTATACTTGGGGTGGGTTGAACATTGAGTGACGATATTTACTGTGCAGGTTGAATACTAAAAGGCTTAAAGAAGGTTGCTGTTGATATTCCATATTATTTTGAATTTTTAGTAGTAATATTATTTAAAAATTATTAAATGATGCATTGTTACACAGGAATAATTTTTGACTTATGTGAGGAGTGCTAAAAATTTCTTGGCCTGAGCAAGAAACCACTAACATAGAAATACTGATATTTGATAATTTTGTGAAATTTTTTGAGTCAGCCAGAGAAATTTTCAGTACGTCTTTGTATTTCTTTCATTTTAATTTCACCCTTTTTGTTATTACATTACATTAGTAATGTTCTTGAATTATTATTATATGAATCATTGTCAAGTATTATAAAGAGAACCTGACCCTCAAAGTACATATTAAAAGTGATAGAGACAATGACAAAAAGAGACTAATCTTAATGACCTTGTGTAAATGATTGGCAAAACAAGAGGTATGAAGGGTAGTTAAAAACAAAACAGTTTTTCTCTCCTGAATCTATCTTGCATATTTATAAGTCTACCATTAACCCAGGCTTTGAATATTGCTGCTACATATGGTCTGGTGCTCCTGATATATATTTAGACATTCTTGATAAAATCCAAAGAAGAATCAGCATCTCAGCTTCAGTCACTTTTCCACCATAAAGTAGCTTTCCTGTGCCTTTCCTATAAATATTATCATGATTGGCGTAATTTGAATTTACTCTCTCTCTCAATAAAAGGCTCAGAAAATATCTTCCATGTCTCATCTATTAAGTTGAGATATCCGATAGGCTAATGTTAATCCAGACATTGTAGACTACTATTACTTGTACCCAGTCTAATTTCTTGCTGCAGCAATATTAAAAGCAAATAGGGTGGTAAGTTTTCTCATATATCATCTGACATGGTATACCGTACAGATTTTTTTGCCACCATTTATTTACCGGTGTGGACATTTAATCAAGGTATTCTTCTATATCAAAAACATTCAATAAAAAATATTTTATACAAGCATTCTTAGGTAAATTAATGACAAAGTGGAAAAAATGCAATGTAACACGTTTCAACTTCTAAAAGGCCTTCATCAAACTAAAATAATGTTCTTATTGATGTAATTATATGTAGGGGGAAGGGGGGGGGTGATATGAATGTAAATGTTGGTTATAATTATGCACTGAGGGTGAAATGATGAAAATGTAGGATGCTAAATTTTAAGATTTCTGGTGTTCATCATGTATAGACATGCAACTGTTCTCATTCAAGAGTTTTTGTTTTTATTGCTGTTGTTTTTAAGTATTCCACATTGTGACAACAAAAGTAACCCCATGCGTGTTCGTGGTAAATGCCTTGCGAATCCATTACATTCACTTATGTGTTAATACCCTTGGGGAAAAGATGAATCCTCTTCTCCTACCAGCTATGAGTAAATAGCAGGGCAGATCGAGTTCTATAGCCTTGGATGGCAACAATTACGTAAAGTTAAATGTTATTAATTTGCCTATCTGAATAACCATTAAAACTCTAAACAAGAGTTGCTGGTAATTATTTATGTAATTAAAAAGAAAGAAGAAAAAAAAAGAAAGAAGAAAAAAAAAGAAAGAAGAAAAAAAAAAAAAAAAAAAAAAAGAAGAAAAAAAAAAAAAGAAAAAAAAAAAAGAGAAGAAAATCAAGAAACTCCATAAGCTATCTAAAGATGGCAGAATGGGAGTAACAAAAAAAATTACTGTATTTCTGAGGCAACTGATAAGTAATGGGTGTACGTTCTATTCCTTCAGAAGGTGATCGAGGGTCCAGAATTGTATGGACTGGGTCAGCCACCATTATTGGCGTCCTATTGATATCCAGGGATGGTGAACGTGGGTCATGAAAGTGGCATGTATTTTTGCATGCTTCAGGACTTGGATATGCTGACTCCACATCAATTGAATGGCTTAGAAATCCTCCCATGATTCTAAAAAAGATCAAAGAAAAGAACATACAAAGGAAACCTTTCAGGGTGCTAAACATGTAAATTTTATGTAACAAATTTTACCACAAATTAGGTAAAGTTTTTTTTAGTAAAATTTTAGTTTTATTTGAAAGATATAGCCTAATGCTAGTCTGTATGAAAAGAAAACAAATTTCCATATGTAAATAAAGATTTTAGACATTTTTAAAATGTTTGCTCATCATACCACCATTAAACAATGAATATAAAGATTTCTTAAAAGTCCAATATTTATCCTAGAAATGTGTTTCAAGGTAAATTAGTAAAATTAGGGATTAATTAACTGGACTTTGTATAAGCAATGCTTACTTTTTGTTTAAAACATCATGAAAATAACATTTATGCATGGTAAACCTGTGATAGGTCAACGACAATAATTTTTTTTTTACTGCAATTCCTGACTAATAAATAGAAAAATAAAAATGGAACACCAGCAATGCAATAATCAAGAAATTATTGTTTAAGTTTTAAAATAAATTATCTTTTTTAACCTTATGTAATCAATATTTTAAGAAGTAATTTTTTTTATTCTATCTATCTAAACTAGTTATTTCCGAGTTTAAGTAATTGCTTTTTTTTATTTTTTTTATTCAAGATTTTTCATTTTACAAAAAACTTAGGTAGGTATTTCTGGTAACTTTGATAATTCCCTGATATTTCGTAGCGATTTTTTTCCTTTCATTTCGGGAAAAAAAACGCATCGATTTTTTTTTTGGCAGTATCTCTCTCTAGCTAGAAAGAACCCATCAAAATTCACTGAAGCTCAATCCATAGTAACTGGTAAAAAAAAACAACTTTTCTTTTACAAGTGCTAAAAACTAAAACTATTGTGTAACATCACTTCTCTCTCTCTCTACTAAGCGTGATGAATTTATATTGTCTGATTTAGCGTTTCAAACAATTTTTACTTAATACTGCTTTATCTCCCTTACATCTGATATAACTGCAGTAATTCATTTCTCAATTAGTATTTAATTTAAAAAGATTTTATAAATATTTAATAATAATAAATTTAAACGAAACTATTTGTCACTCACATTCTTTAAAAAAGTCTTATTTAAATTAAAAGGTTAAAAAAAAATAATACAGACTTTGTATTATTATTATTATTATTTGTTATTGTATTTACAAAGTAACAAAAAAGTTTTTTTCGGTTGCGGGGGGGGTAGAAACTCAAATTTCTTCACACTAGGGATGTGCTTTACATCCATCCATGTATTTAAAAAAAATCGCATTCGTTCTTTCAATACTTTTTAGTTCACACACTTTGAATAATACCTCTTTTTATTTAAACAAATGGAAATATAATTTGTTAATTACTAAAATAAATTGTGACAAAAGATGAAAGTGACAGCAATATAAAGTTTTTTTTTCAAGTACGGAAAACAGTCAATTCGTTGGGGGGAAAAAAAACACCATGCTGATTGTCATGATTTAAGAAATCGTTCTGAAAATATGACCATTCAAAAATAAAGAAATAAGCTTGCATTTCTTTTGTAGTTCTCAGTGATCTTTAAGAAACGTTTTCCTTAAAATTCAGTACTTTCTAAAAAGAAGTTAATTTAAAAAGATTATTCTTATTTTTTTAAGTTAGTTTCCGAAATCCTCCTGGCAATAGAAAGTGCAGGCTACATCGATAGATAGATGAGAAATTGTCATTTATTCAGTCAACGAACCTTTAAATACAAAACGAAGGTCTTTTTTTTTCTCTGTAAAAAAAAAACAAGGCAATGAAATAATTTGAAACTGAAAGTTATGTAGATTAGCATCTTCATAAAGTTACATCGGAAAATTCAATATCCATTTTTCATAAAATATCAAATATTTATATAATTAATGCTAACAAAAAAAAAATTAAAATTGTAAAAGTTCATCTTTACTACTCATTGTTAAATAAATGCATTTAGCTGGTGATTGTAAATATGACATTTAGGGTTGTTAAAAGTAGTCATGTTAGTTAAAAAGTTTAATGAGGGCATTAGGGAAAGCGGACATTTCAGTTTTTTTTTTTGTTTAAATTTAAATGGATTTTCAGTTTTTTCGGTTAATATTTCATGAAGCTGAGTATAAACATTTTTGGTTTTAACGATCAACAATTATTTTTTAGTAAGTTGTATAGGAAAATATGTCCAAAAAATCTTTACATTGTACCTACCTTTTCTTATTTCAAAATCCACAGAAGTTGTTTACACAATAATACAAATTTTTAAATTTAGCGGTCCCGACCAATCAGAAAGCATGATGCAAATTTTTTTTAAACTGTTGTTACAGGATCGTTGATTAGTTGAACTAAGGCTATCAGGGGAAATAACTCCATTTACGCATTTCAATTTTGTGAGTAACGTATTCATTCTAAAATTGTTACGTCTTACAATGAGTAATTAGAATTTTGCCAGGTTGATTTCGTAAGAAAAAAAATAGTCTCATGGAAAAACAATCAGGTTATTTGTGGAATAAAGAGACTAGTTTTCTTTTTACAAATGACTAAAGTTTTTATTCACAATTAAAAAAAATTCAATTTTGAGGATTTATTTTTAAAAGGAAGAAAATAGCCTATTTTATTTGAAAAAAAAAATCTGGAAAATAAAGTTTCCAGCGGTACACTCTCACCAAAAGAGTGGAAGCACTTGCTTGCTGGTTATTGTGCTTTTTGGGCTTAGGCCTTGTTAATAGACAAAACTGTCTTTGTTAACCAGTCATAGGTGCTGCTTCGACACCCAACTGTGTTATTTAATTTGGGATTCTAATTTTTTTGAAAGATAGACCTCCATCCGTCCGTCTCGGTCGAAGATTAGCAGAATTTTCGAGAAATCTTTATGTAGAATTGTACTATCATATATTTTTTTTTTAAAAGATAATATTTTTTCGAAAAAGGCCTCACTAGTATATGGCATAAAATTTGTGAACTAATTTAAAAATTTTACAATAAAATTTAAAAATATGATGTAACAGTTGTAACTGCAACCAGTTCCAGATTCCGAAATACCTAAAAAAACACTCTTTATTTTATTTTTTTTTAATTAAATTTTATAAAAGTAAATAGCGGGGTCCAGTTTATGTAAAAAAATTCTTTGTAAATCGCCCCCCACCCAGCCTACAGAAACAAAAACAAAGATATGCTCATGCGACCTGATTTCTTTAAAATAGGTACCCCCACCCAAGAGTTATCTATTTTTGGTCCAAACAAAAATGGATGTTTTTTTTTCTTTTGAAATGAAAGCAAAAAGTCACTAACCCCAGTTTTAAAATATTTGCCAAAAATGAAGGAATTATCCGATTATAAAGAACAAATTGTAATGGGTTAACCGTTATCTAATAGAAAACCTTGTGGAAATATTTTTGTGGGGATTTGTTTCACCGCTCCCCCTTTTCGATATTTCGTACGTACACTTTAATGGGGGGGGGCAGTTTTTTTTTTACACTTATAATGAAAAAACCCTGAAGATTTACTGAAAAGATGTAAAGATTTTTTATTAGTTATTGCATAAAGAATACAATTGTGCATGTGTGTTTGGAGGCATGTAGCCAGTTTAAACTCTAAAAAGCTACAATATTTTTAGACCAGTGTTTCTCAACCTTTTTTTTACTTCAGGGTGCACTTATAGAATAACTATAACTAAGACTCTGGGGTGTACTTTAAATTTTAATAAGGAAAAATTAGTCATCAAATTTGAAAATAGGAAAATAAGTCTCCTGAGGCACTGAAGAATGTTGTGCAAGACATGCTACAACATGTCTGGCAGGAGCTGGACTACCAGCTCGACATGTGCTGCATCACAGGTGGTGTGCATATTGAACATTTGTGAAATCGGTTATAAAATCTACATCCCTTTGAATATCTTGTTCAAATTTTGATAAATAAATCTTTTATTGTTTACCATGAATCTTTTTTAATTTTTGTTTGGGACATGTAGTTACTCAGATAGTCATACATTGACATCATCTTGCAGTCTAATAACATAGACAATTCTTGCTCAAATGATCTTAAAATTTAACAAAATGTGTAAAAACTAAGTTGACTATGCAGATTTATCTTAATGAGAATCTACCAGGAAGATAGATTGGCCATGCCAGTGATAATAATAATGTGTTGTTGAAATACCTACCACGTTCACCTGACTTGAAATCTTTTTTTTTTCTATAGGGTTATGTGAAAGGACAGGTCTATATCCCCCCATCTCTTCCTACAAACCTAGACGAACAAGCAGAGAATCACTGAGGTGCTTAAGTATGTTACGCAAGACATGCTACAGAGTATTTGACAGGAGCTGGACTACCTACTTGATATGTGTCGTATCACAGATGGTGTGCATATTGAGCATTTGTGAAGCTTGTGAATTCAGTTATACATACAAATTTTGATAAATAAATCTTTTATTGTTCAACATGAAGCCTATTTAATTTTCTTTGCCTGGGATATGTAGTTACTCAGATATTCACCTTTTAAATGATGTCAATTTTGTGGGGGCACATCCTCTCTATTCACTATTATTCACTATTATTTACAATGCATTGCTACCACTTATCATAAGTGAGATGCTTCACTATTTAGATTAGAATTACTGGAATTTATCATCTAAATATTGTCTTATCACCAGCTTCTCTGAAAATTGGTATCACTTTTACCTGTACATAAACTAGCATTGTTTGAAATGTTATCTGCAGAGGTTTTATAAGAATTTTATAGCTACCAAATCCAATTTCTTGTGTCAAACACAAAAACTTAGTAGAAATAGCAAGACATAATAATAAGCACAAAATTACAACAACAAACACTGTGTAAAATTTTTAAAGAAAAAACACATTACAAGGTAAAAATTTGCACAAAAATTTCATTTGTGTGCCTATTAAAGCAGGATAACAATTTCAGATAAAAGGAGTACCAATGAAAAATGGGAAAAAATTACAATTTGGGAAAAGACAAGGATTTTGAAAATGACAAAAAGAGGAAACAATACAAGAAGGCAATAAAAGCAAAGGTGCAACAGCCTTTGAGAAAGAATAAAAGGACCTACATTTACTTGTCCCCCTGAGCGTCTCTGGAACAGAGAGTAATTTTTTTGAAAAGTTTTTTTTAGTTATAACTTCATACAGTTGGTGCTTAGGAAAATTTCTTAGAATTCTTTTCATTCTTGGCTACCCAACAAACAGGAGAAAGTTGGGGACAGTAGTATAGATTGTCCAACTGTCAAACTCTCTGCCTCAGCAGAGAGGAACCCGGATGAAGCTTTGCTGAAGGTCAAAGTTTTGTCCGGGAAGGTAGACATTCCCTGAACCTGTTTAGGTGGCTTGAAAGGGAATATTTTTGGTTGAGCCTACGAGCTCAGAGTACCCACAATAAACCGGCCTTGTACCACATACACCCTCGTGTGGGGGCTGTTAAATATTAACAAACAGGAGAATTTTCACTTGAACTTTTGGTCTCTCTACTGCTGGCCAGTAACTGGTTCCTTTTTTGATGTTCCCTTCTTGATGTCAAATGTCTTCTTTGATGTTCCCTTCTTGATGTCAAATGTCTTCTGTGATGTTCCCTTCTTGATGTTAAATGTCTTCTTTGATGTTCCCTTCTTGATGTCAAATGTCTTCTTTGATGTTCCCTTCTTGATGTCAAATGTCTTCTGTGATGTTCCCTTCTTGATGTTAAATGTCTTCTTTGATGTTCCCTTCTTGATGTCAAATGTCTTCTTTGATGTTCCCTTCTTGATGTTAAATGTCTTCTTTGATGTTGACAACCTGCCTTCTCCACTTGCTGTCAAAAAGTCTCCTCCCTGCATCTAATGACCTGAACTCTATTTTTAAAAATTAGGCTCACATCTGCCCCACTATTTGGTTGGTTTGGTTTGTTTGGTTTTATGGCATATCAACACCTCAATGGGTTATTTAATGCCGACAAGATTTCTATTGCTGCTAATATTTTTCCAAAAATGTATTGCTGGTAATATATTTTTTTTCTTCAAAAATGTAATGCTGGTAATAATTATTTACAAAAATGTATTGCTGGTAATATTTTTTCTTCAAAAATGTTTTGCTGGTAATATTTTTTCCTCAAAAAATTCATTGTGGTATTAAAACCTATTTTTACACTTTCACAGTGCTTTAACCCCAGTTTGGGAGTTAACTATTTGCCCATAGCTGGGACCCTAACAGGTGCTACCACCTCAGGTCAGGGTGGACCTGGGAACACCAGAAATTAAGAGGTGGTTTGACGCTCGTCAAAACCTCCTTGCTGTTGGATGTAGTTTATTGTCTTACCCAGGATGCCAGATGAAGTTTATTGTCAAACCCAGGACACCCCACTATTTGGGATGTTACTACAGCTTGAGACCAGGTCTCTTATTGGTCAGTATATACAGGGTGTCCATTAGGTTCATGTGCACTTTAAAAAATTTATAACTTGATTTGTATTTGCGATAGAAATAATCTGTAAAAAATGTTATAAAGTTTAATGTACCTAGTTTTAAGTATAGCTAAAATAACTAACGTGATTTCAGGCATTACTGTAAATCAGTTGGCAAATGTTTTGGTGAACTGCAAAATCGTATTACCCTTTGTATTGCTAATGATGGAGGACATGTGGAAACTTAAATAAAATTTCGATAAAACATTAAAAAATATAGATTTACTTCTTTGTAATCCTTTTTACAAATTATTTCTATGGCAAAGACAAATAAAGTTATAAATAACTTTATGCACACCCTGTATATAAAAAAATAATGTTCCATAATCTGGAAATGGATCCTTCAAAAATTTTGGCAAGTTGTAACTGATGAGCTAAAAGAGATAGACAACTGTAACAATTTTTAACGCAAACTGTCTGGCCTTCATAAAAATACACTTATCTCAAATGAACAAGTACTAAAAAAAAACAACCTAGATGATTATCATTTTATACAATGCTAACATTTTTAAAATAATAAAAATAAAATTTTTCTAGTTTTGCTAATTTTTATTATTAAAAATACTTCTACTTACAAATGTTTGCATATAATATTACATTTTTCCAACTGATACTTGCTTATTAATAATAAATAATTTTTAAAAAATCATTTCACTTCAAGCAAGGCAATGCCACTAGGACGCAGGGGTTACAGGGAGTGAAACAAAATGAGAAACTTTAGCTTACTTTCACATGTCACTTGAAAGGCTTGAACAAATAAAACTAGGATATGTTGGAGTAAAGGAACTGATTAATTAAATGGTTCATTTTGCTTATGAAGTAATTTTGTCTCAATGCATATATTTTATTTGTATATATTATTAAAATTACTAAGGGAAGTAATCACTCGTAAATTTATTAACTTAAGTTGATTTACCTCCCTTTCCACTACAAATTTTTTTTTTAAATACTATGTCCCTAAGAGAAAAAGGTGTTCATGGCTTCCCACAGATTTATTTTCCATTATTATTTTTGAATTGCTATAACATTTGGAAAGATGTGGAGTTGTGGAGAAAATGGAACAAAACCAATAAATAATAATCATATTTATTATAAAACCCAGGTTGTTCGTGTGTGTGTGTGTGTGTTCATTTATATATGGGATTGGATTTGCTACATTTTTCAACTGATTTCAACAAAACTTCACTTTTTTTTTGGCAGGTAGTGTTTCTTATTGTCTTGCACACTTTTTTCTTTATTTTTACATTCAGAATGCTTTAAAAATTCCATTTACAAGACAATTGTTTATAATAAAATTCTATTGAGTTATGAGTCTACCGATTGAAAACAATGTTTTTGTTTGAGTTTGGGTTTTACCAATTCATAAAAAAAAACAAAAACAAAAACAAAAAAAAAACCTAATTAAGATATGCGTGTCCGTCAACCTTAAACAATAATCTCTGTCAATTTTATTTTTCAGTCTTTATGATGGTCGATACTTGATCTATCTCTTACTGTTACATCCCCGAGCAATGCCGGGCTATACTGTTAGTAACATATAAAAAAAAAAAAATGTATTAATTTTCCCACAATGCAAAATTTCTGGTCACATGTGTGATTTTATGACCTCACTTTCAGAAAGGACAGAATTTTGCTCTTTCTCATCTTGGCTTCAAGATGGTAATAGCGTTCCAATTGGGGAATGTTAGTTTTTCTGGCCCACTAACGACTGAACTTTTTTCCACTTACCAGCAACGTTTGATGTGTTCTAGCAGCCCTACTCATGAAGTATAGGTTTGGTCTTCCCAACTTAGCACAAAGCTGACTTGAGCTGGACCAGCTTTACCTGTTCATATCCTTACTTCCCATAAATAAATTTTGAACCAAAAAGGAAAATGAACATACTCAAAAGATACTTAACTTTGTTTCAATACAGTCAACATAAAAGAAATAAATGGCCATAGCAGAAACTCAAGATCTTTTGTATCCTTCTTCTCTTTTTTTGTTTTGTTTACATATTGAACACGCACCTTCACCTAAAAAATACATGCAAAACCTACAACCTTGTTAACATCCACAGAGTAGTTTTACTGTTGCCTTTGTCATAGTTTAGAATCCAGAGTTTTCTTTTTCTTAGACTGGCTGTCACCTAAAGCTAGAGAGCCCAGTCTACTCTGCTATTTAAACTTTAAACCATAGCTGGTGGTAGTGAGGAATTAATTCATATCATTCCCAAGAACATTGAAGTGAATCCAACAGACTAGGAAGTCCATAACTATTACAATACCTGTACAGACCCACAGCAACACTAGTTTGAATGCAACCTGGTGTTCCAAAGTGAGTTGTCTTTCATACTTTTTCATCATTGATTTATTTTTACCTATATTTTTTGGATTACTAAGATGGATTTGAATCAACCCACAACAAAGAAAAGAAGCAAGAAAGGTTTTAAAATATTATTTTCTTTGTGTTTTTACAACTAAAATTTACTTTGCGTGTATGAGTAAGTTCTTTTAGTCCTTGTTTGTAGCTGCTTGTTAAGATGAAAAGAAATGTGATTTCTTCCTGTGTACGTGTGAGAATAAAGAGGCACGGGAAAATGTGTCACTTAGTTTGGTAAAGGAAGATGGGTGAATGAATAAGCTGCACCCTAATGAACTGTTGCATTATGTTACCATCCCTTCTCCTCACTGGCTTGTCTAGTCTAGAAACATTGCTTATACCCTTCAAAGGGATCATAAAGCATTTTTTATTTTTTTTATTTTTGATGGGAACATGACCCATTGGCTGAGAAACGTTAAATATTTATTTTCAAAAGATAAATTAATTAACTGAAAGGATGCGTAAAACCTTTGACTCAGAAACCATTTTTTGTCATCTGCTGTTTATTTCCGTCTTCACCCCACAGATGTGATGGTTCATTGGTTACCTTTAGCAACAAGAATATAAAATTAATTTGTTTTCAGAACAAAAAAAAAAAAGAAAAAAAAAAGGAAGGTGAGGAGGTTAAAATAAACAGAAGTGGGAAATAAAATAAGTGGGAGTTATGGAATAACAGTGAGTAGGTTGGAAGAAAAAAAAATCTAAATTTAAATAGCCGGACAGGTCCGTATATTCCAGACACGAGATTGGTTCGTTTGTTATCTTACTGGTGTCCCACACTTGTTGACTAAAAAAAAAAAAAAAGACAAGATTGTTGTTTTTTAACTACTGTAGACAGTTTCTTCTTTAGAATGAATTTCTTGTTAACTTTTATTTTGTCTATTCAGAAATTTTAGTTTTTGCAAGAAGAGAACAATTTTTTCGGTGCCTTTTTTAACCCACATTTCACACATGTCCTCCATTTATTACTCTTTTTAAAATTCGCGCGATTGACCAATGAAAATCTTTGTTTCATTGAAGCCCAAGGTCCACTTAGTACGTTATCACTGATTTGTTGTTAACCACGTGAGGGAAAGATAACTCCACGGTCTTTGTGGTCTCTCGGAATGTCTATTTCATTTTAAAATCGTTTATAAACATCGTTATTTAACTGTAAGAAAAATATTGTTGTTGACATTTGCGATATAATAACAGCAAGCATAGAAATAATAACCTCACAAAGTATAATATCTTGAAGATGAAATTAAAAAGAAAAGCATAATGGTTACAGTTACGAAAAAAACTAAGAAAGCATATGAGGACCTTGTTTTAAATAATAATACTTTTTTGTGAAAATCACGTTTCATGCACACAGACTCACACAAGTCTCTGTAAAAAAAATAACTGAAAAAGGAAAAAAAACCGCTTGAAAAATAACATTAGCTAAGTCATCTTACTGAATATATAACAGATTAGTAAACAAGGGATCTAGATTGTCGGAAGTGAAAAGAAAAAAATATTTTTATTCGAGAAATTATCTTTATTTAGAAGGGGGACCTCTGCATATCTTCTTGTCTCTGGAGTTGTGAAGTCGGCATTTTTTGTGATTAAAGAAACAAGAAACTATGGCTGGACCCTTGTACGAAAACCTAAATAAGATAAAAATTCCTCTTGGAGGTGATAAAGTTTTTAAGGATGAATGTGCATATTCATTTGATACCCCGGTAAGTAGAAAAAAAAAACAGTATGTTAGTGTAAGTAAAATCAAATGTGTCTATACTCTATTACTTAAAAAAAAAAAAAAAAAAATACAGAGTTTTTATTGCTTCTTATTCATTAATTACTTCTATTTTATTTTTGTACTTGTATATTTTTTTTTATCTCATTTGTCTCTTAATAAGAAAAAATTAAAAAAAAAGCTCTTCTCTTTTTTTAGTAGTGTTCGTTTTGTAATTCTTAAATTTTTGTTTGATAAAATAAACTAAAAACATTTAAAAAAAAAAAATTTTCTGGTTTACCAACATAGAAAAATATTTTCTTAAAAATGATAAACTTGATAAGAAATGATCTATGTTGACGTGTGTAATAAAGTTAATTCATATTTTAAAATACGACTGTAAAAGTTCTTTCTGAATCGACTAAAAATGATAATGAAAACGTTAAAAAAAAGTCGGGGATCAATTCATGTTGTTGAAACTGTTGTAAATTGTTCCCCCACTTTATGATCTCATTTTTGACTTTTTTTCTAACATTCCACAAAGAAAAAAAATGTAGAAAGTTTTAACTGGATATTTCTTTTATAAAAAAAAAAAAAAAAAATTCATTCATTAACTAACAAACTAAACATTTGTATTGTGGGGATTTTTTTTTTTCGCTTTCACTTTCATTAAATTTAATTTTTTGCAATATGATTGAAATCATATGTGGAAATTATTTTTACCTGGCAATTAAAAAAAAAAATCACCTCATTTTAAGGAAAAAAATAACAGGTTTCAACCTTAAAATTGGATTTTTTTTTATCATTGTGCAAGTGATCCTTGATCGTATTATTTTTAACATATATGTATAATTAACTTTTATTCTGATCTCATAAAGAAGGTAAAAAAAAAAACAAACCCCCAAGACAACAACAGAAAAAAAATACCATTGTAAAACTGGTTGCTAATGTTTGGATTTGTGTGCCTGAGAACTTGTCCAGCATTATTTTAAATTTTTAAACGTCTAATAAAATTTTCAGGCGACTTTTTCTTCAACTATTTGTCAATCTACCTACACAATATATAAAAATTAAAAAGTTAAAATCTTTGATTTCGTAATGAAACTGCAAAAAAAATTATATTGAGATGAAAATATTTGTTTCGAAATAATTTGAATTTTTCTTCTTTTAATTAAACTTAAATTTTACTTAAAACTTTTAAAATTTCTTTAACCATAATAAAAATAAGTTTGTTTTAGGAAATCAAAGCCCCTCGTTCCAGATGGCTAGTATAATTTATTTAAAGACAAAAATAAATAAAAATCCTTGCTTTTTTTTTTTCTAATCACAATTAATTATTCAAAATTGTTTTTATTAGTTATAAAATTTGCTTCATTGACGTCTTGAAATGAAAGTTGACTTAGTTAAATTTAATTTCTGAGTAATTCATTCTCTAGTCTCATTTTTTAAAAGATAACAAATTACTTAGACTACGTCACATTCATTAAAAAAAAGTTACGTACCAGTTTTTTTTCATAACAAGTAAACCATTTTTATATTTTACTTTCTGAAAAAAGTGCATATTCAAAAAAAAAAAATCAATTTCTTTTTTATTTAATCATGCCATAATTAGTTTCAGATTTTATCGAAATCAAAATAATTTTCAATTTTTTTAACTACTTAAAAATAAAACACCCCACGTGGTCATTATTCAACTTATTTTTAAAAGTAGTACATAATAATAATGATTATTCGTTTGAAATCTAACCTTTTGTTTTTAAAATCAAATAAATTTTCAATCAAATTTATTAATCATTTCTCGTTTTACTAATAAATTCTTATTTCTGAGGACGATTGGTTTTGTAACGTTGTAAAATTTTGAAATGTTTTTTTTTTTTTTTTTTTTTTTTAAATGTAGAAAATTGTGACAGCAACAAACAAAGCATTGTCTAATGGAATGATTTTTTAAAAATTTCTAATTGATTTATGCATTTTCGTTTTCTAAATGCAGTTACTTTTTCTAGTCATCTTTAAAATCTTTTTATTTTTAATTAAAAATTGACGCTAATTTGGTAAAACAATGTTGATCTCCTCAGCCTACTTTTTTCTTCAATGTGTCTTCTTGTCTCATCAGGACATGGACGTTCGTGGCTCTCCACGATTTTCTGTCTGTTATAGCTCTTGGTAAAGTTTATATTTTTTGCTATATATCTCTCAAAATGGTTCTTCCAACCATTTTTACGCAAGTTCGTTAGGTAAGTTATTTTAATTAGTCTATTTCTGAGATGAGGTATTGTAATTATTATTTTTACACTACACAGTGTTCGGACTGTCGTCCGCATCATTATTACCATATTCACGACGTTTCGGACGTTGTACGCTCCGGCATTCTTCAGGTGATTGGAATTTCGAACTGAGCTGACCTGAACCCTTTATTTCGTTCATCAGGGTAGATTGTTTTAGTTCCACTTGCCATGCCTCTACCATATATTTCGGTTATTTCCCTTTGACTCAACTGTTCAAATTTTTGTTCACCACTGCAGTAGCCAGGTATTGAACTCACAACTCTTTGGGTCAACTCACTGGATCCAACCAACGCCTTTATCCACTGGCCTAGTCATTAATAAGGATGAGGACAACAATCTGTTGAACTGAACCCTTTATTTCGTTCATCAGGGTAGATTGTTCTAGTTCCACTTGCCATGCTTCTACTATATATTTCGGTTATCTCCCTTTGACTTAACTGTTTAAATTTTTGTTCTCCAATGCAGTAACCAAGTATTTTTGTCGTTTCTCATATGTTCAGTCCATGTTATTCTCAGCATTTGCTGCTGATAAGAGTTTCATACTTTTCTTTGTTTTTAATGAATTTTTCTTGTTTCTTAATACTCTGAAAGACACTTTCACTATCCCAAATTCAGGGGGAGGATCAACATTTCTGAGAATGTCTTTATGAATATGAAACATGGTAGCTATAATAAGTAAAGACAGATTTAATGCACTTTTTCTTTTTTCATATTCATAAAGACATTTAGTTAGACTATGATAAAATCATGAACTTCTATGCAAATAAGAATCCACAAAAATTGACTTTAGTAAATCCTCTTCCATAAACACTATATAATCACACTTTGAATCTAAAAGTTTGAATTTACAATTTTACATCTCAAATAAATGGAAAAAAAACACAAATTTAAATTTTATATATATCTTCAGATATGGCATTTGAGAGAAATCATGGGAAATTTGTAGTTTAAAGACAGTAACTTAAAAAAACTTGCTAACCAGATGCTTCCTCTGTAACTAAATGGTATAGCATGTCAGGCTATATGACGGTTTTGTGTTGGATACAGGTTTGATTCCTGTCAGAGGACACATATTTTGTATGAAATTTCTCGGACATTCAGGCCAGTAAATGTTGTTAATACTGTTTATTACAAACAGAGCATTTACTTAAGTAGTTGTATCTATGAAAATAACGTATAAATAAAAAATATATTAAAATAACTGTTTCATTAAATAAGATAGACAAGTTTTGTCTATTTTAAGTAAATTCCTTTCATATTGTCTGATAAGCTTAATAACATTATCATTGAAAGAAAAACGCCATATTGATACATGTTTTTTAATCCTTTCTAAGCTTTCGGCATACATAAGCCATTATCAAAGATGATGGTTATATTTCAATATATTAAACAATACATGGACAAAACAATAATGATAGTCTGTTTTTGTTGCATAAAAGATTTCCAAGCAATGACAAACTCGTGTATACAAGACGTGGGAGTGAAAATCGCACCACAGTTTGTGATGTCAAACATGACCACACGAGAGTGAAAACGAGAAGTATTAAGTATCAATATGGTGTTTTTCTTTCATCTTTCAATGATAATGTTATTAAGATTATCAGACAATATGAAAGGAATTTACTTAAAATAAATAGACAAAACTTGTCTATATTATTTAATGAAACATGCATTAATATATATATTTATAAATATAAATGACAATAGGAAAACTAGCAACTACTACAGTTTTTCTATTGTCATTTATATTTGTAAATATTGTCTTTTCTACAGGTTAACTCTGAGAAATTTTCATTATATATATATATATATATATATATATATATATATATATAAAAACACTCTACCCATTTGTAATATATATGATCACAGAATTTAAAATTTTGAATTGAGATTTTTACTGAGGAACACTCTGAAAATGCTGGATCTGCCCCTATGCACCTCCAGCTATTGGTGTTGTATTTTCCATACTGGTAAAACACTTTCTCGATTTTTGTATGTTTAATTTTATTCTCTTCAATTTTAATTCATATTTTGGGCTGCTGTTTTTGCTGACAACTGTATATTGTCTTTACTATTTCTTTTCCATTTCTTTTCCATTACTGACTTTTGTAGGAGTTCCTCTAGTTTCCTTTCTGTGTCTACTATCAATGCACTGTCATCTACATATCTAAGGTTGTTAAGATTGTGGCTGTCACTAATGAATCATGGAAGGACTTCTAATTCTCTTCATTGTAGATGTTGAATAAGTCCAGTGAGAAGTCACATCATTGTCATACCCTCCTTTCTATTTCTGTGTATTTTCTAAATTCATTTTCCTATCTGCGTGCAGGCGGATTACTCCCAGTATAGGTTCCAGATTATTCTATCCTTTGCAAATAAATCAAGTTTACCTAGCAGTACTAACATGACTGGTTAAGAAATAATTTCTGTTAAAAGTAGATATTGTGTCCTTGTCGAAAACACAATTTAAAAAAAAAAACAAAAATCATAAATTTTAAAAATGAAAAACTATTGAGATGTGTGTGTGTGTGTGTGTGTGTTTGTGTGTGTGTTTGTGTGTGTGTGTGTGTGTGTCTGGTATTCTTTCTGTGAAAAAATATAATTTATATAATAAAAAAAAATTGCATGAACATTTTGGATTGTGCAAGTCAATCACTGATCCAGTCCCCTACTTTTTGTATGCTTGTGTGCTAAGAAAAACTGATATTCATTATTCATCAAGGAAACCTCAGTTTGAAAAACAAAATTAAAATTAGATGCGCTAACCCTAAACTCTTTTGCTGTAAAGTCAAATTGACTTTTTTTTTTCCAAAAATTGCCATGCACACACACACTTGTGTCTATGTATGTATGTATAAGCCTACTTTATGCATAGTGCGACCCCTGAATTTTTTGTGAAAAACCTGATTGCTTTCATATAGCTTGTGTATAATGCAATCCCAGCTTCTAAGCAATACTAGTAGGCCTATTGTAGTCAAATATTGCAGTACTGAGAATCATCCTGAACATATTTTATTGCAAATAGTCTTCATTCTTTTTTGTACAAAGCTACCCCAGTAAATGTAAAGAATATAATAATTAAAAATAACTATAAATAAATATTGGAAAACGGAATAAGAAACACAGCTGAAACATAGAATATATGGTATAGATCCGTACCAGATAAAAGGTGTGCCATTGGAAAAGCAATACCTCAGCGATGTAAACACGTTTGAATGAAGATGGATACAAATTGAAGAAAGGAAAAAAAAAATTTAATTATTCATTTATGTAAAGTAGATTTTAAATGGCACGTATAGTATTGCAGTTCATATAGCAACAGAAAGAAAGGAAAAATCTAGTCTACATGAAGCAGTCTAAACGAGCTTACCTGTACCATTAAGGTTAGCCAATGCTACTGTGAGAATGCAGGCCTTCCAGGTAGGGTGTGGTCACTGTGAATGCATGATTTTTAACCTCTTCAAAAAAATTACCTTTATAGTGCAGCTACCTATTTCTAACTTCAAAAAAAATTACTTGTGTATAGTACAACCACCTATTTTTTATGTAAAAAAAAAAAAAATTATTTAAAATTGCCTATACTCAAGTATATACAGTAATCATTTATGATGAGTCTTGAGTTAATATGTACATGCTTTGTTCTGGTGGAGTGTGTAGGATGAGGTAGCAGAGGCAAATTGGGAGCCACAGCTAGATAGGTGGGAATATTCTTTTCATAACTGGGTTACTTGACTTTAATGTGTATGCAACTGAACCCTACCTGCAAGGTTATTTGCTGCTTTTTATCAAAACCTGCTGCCATATTGAGCACATTTGGCTGTGATGCATATGCACGCTATACTCTTGAGACTGGGTGTCATGATTAGCATATCAGGTTTCACATATTTGGACCCCAGTGTCACTTTGATGGTGTGCTGCCCTCTCACCCAATAAGAATGTCGTTATGCTTCTTAAAATACGTGCGAGCCTCATGTTTTTTTTCTTGATAAATGTTTTTATTGCTTTCAACTAACAATATCATGCCCTGAAACAAATTGTAGTACATGTCACTTCTTTTCTGGCTGTATTTCCAATCTAAAAATCCTGTCTCATTTTATTTATTAGGGCCCTCTTTGAGAGTGCCGAACCCATGGCCATTCTAGAATTATTGAAGGTAACAAAACCCTACTCCAAAATATAAAAAGGAAATCGAATAAACAACTGTCTACAAAATGCAACTAAAACCGAATTATATACCCACCCTTATATAAAAACAACTTATAAAAGAATTTGTCTGCAAAATAGACACAAAATAAAAACAAATCTTAAAACTACCTGATTCTGCACAAAATGACTCGTGGTGGTTGGTGTGCTGGTAAAATACATTGTGTCCCCCTGTATTCGCGAAAAGGTTAGGGACCAGAATTAGATGCAAATAGTTAGAATCTGCGAATATGTGTAACCCTCCTAAAAGTGCTTATAAGTACTTATTTTGATTGTTAAAACCCCATATGCCTTAAAGTTTCAACCTAAACATTTTAGAAACATTCCAGACCCTTTTTAAAACATTTGTAAGAAATAGTATTGGTGACCATACATACAATAACCGTTTTTAATTATGTGTAGATTGATACAAACATTGAAAATACTGTATAAAATATGTGGTACAAGACATCTTACTTATTATAAAACGTAAATTGTGTGTGTGTGTGTCTGTACGTTTATATATTGGATCGGATTTCCTACATTTTTGAACCGATTTCAACAAAACTTTACAGGACTGCATAAAATTACCTTGCGGTGGTTCTGACAGCGCCAAAAATTGGAAAAACAATTGTTTTTGAACGAAATCAATTTGAAAACACGATTCTGTCGCCAGAATGAAAGGAGGACAATTCATATCGAGTTATACTTATTATAAAACCCAGGTTGTTTGTGTGTGTATGTATGTGTGTGTGTGTGTGTGTTTTTGTTTATATATGGGATCGGATTTCCTACATTTTTCAACCGATTTCAACAAAACTTCACATTTTTTTGGCAGGTAGTGTTTCTTATTGTCTTGCACACTTTTTTCTTTATTTTTACATTCAGAATGCTTTAAAAATTCCATTTGCAAGACAATTGTTTATAATAAAATTCTATTCAATCAGTAGACTCATAACGATTGAAAACGATGTTTGAGTTTGGGTTTGACCAATTTGTAAAAAAACAAAAAAAAAAAAAACTAATTAAGACATGTGTGTCCGTCAACCTTAAACAATAATCTTTGTCAATCTGATTTTTCAGTCTTTATGATGTTCGATACTTGATCTATCTCTTACTGTTACATCCTTGGGCAACGCCGGGCTCTACTGCTAGTAATATATAAAATTTAAAACATTTTCTAAAAATAGAACCGTTATGATGCCCCCAGACTTAGCATATGCCTCTTTTAAGACCCCAGCTGCAACCCTTAACAAAGAACAAAGCCCAAGCACTATGCATGTTTTTGCGTTTTGTTCTTTTTTTTTTTTCAGTGAAGACGTACAATTCTGCCAATTTTTATCATAAAAATGGACTGTTTTAAGTCACTTAAATAACAGGAAAATAATACTAGAATATTTTAAATATGTTCTATTGAAAAAATATGCGAATTGAGAGAGTTCTCAGCAAATGATTTGTACATTTGTTATTCAGAAAAACTTGCGAATATTTGGGGTTTCCGCAAATAACAAGTACATATGTTCTAAAGAAAAATCCGTGAATGCTGAAATGCAAATAGGCAGGGTCTCACTGTAACCTATTTAAATCTACTAGGGAAATCTTTCTATGTTAAAAACTCTTGTGGACAGAATTTTTTTTCTTATGGATTAAATTTTATAATTTCATGTTTATTGCTGATTTTTAAATTAACAAATTATTATCAGCAGTTTATTTATTTTTTTATTTTTTTTTGTGTAGTGTTCATTTCCTTTCTATCTCATGAGTAATATTCAACGAACAGTTTTTGTTCCTTTGATTATAATTGTTGACATGGCCTTGAATGTTTTAAAATGTCTCAAAGAAATGAACTAATTTACAGAAAAAAATGAATGTTGTTGAATGATTCTGTTTTTAATTCTGAAAAAAAAAAAAAAAATCTTGGTTTAATTCTATCCAACAGTAATTGTATATTAGATACAAATTCTGTATGGGTACACATAGGCACTATATTGATTAATGTGATTTTCTTCAAATTAATTTCCATTTTTTTTGTCTGTTTTTTTTTTTTTTCCATAATTCATGGCTTCATTTTATTTCAGGAAAGTCCCACTGGTTTATATATTTGTATGAACACGTTTTTGGGCCTTGGTAAGCAGCATGTTGAACGACATTGCAAAAAATCTGGCAACACCGTCTTTCTGCATATTAAAAGACGAAGGAAAGCAGTAAGTGATCTGATTTGTTTGTAATTTTGAGATCATTATTCAAATTGTGCTTATTTGTTGGGGCAAAAAAAAAAAAGAAGGAATTATTGAATACTGATGTTTTGTCAAATTCTTAGAAAATTAGTTTCTATGCACAGCGCATGAGTATTTATTTATCCCTTCAGATTCTCAAATCTCTCTCAAAGTTGATGGTGAATAAGATTCTGTTTTACCCCCTTGCCACTAAAAAATAGTTAAATATATTTTCTAGGTTTTTAATATGAAATTGAAGTGTTTGGTAAGCAAATATTTACCTAGATGCCATAGGCTACCTGTAGAGTTAAATGTAATTAGCAGAAATGCCCAACAAACAAAATTGACAAAGTTTGCAATAAACAATAACAAAAGAAAGAAAAAATACAGGGCCAAAATAATAACTGTATATGTGTTATGGATTTGGATCAACCCACAACAAAGAAAAAAGATGAGAAAGGTTTTTAAATATAAAAATATAAAATATTTTATGTTTTTGCAACTCAGTTTTTTCAGCATGTATGAGTGTTAAAGTTCCTTGTTTGTTAAGATGAAATTTGATTTCTTTGTGTGTATGTGTGAAAAAGATAGGCAAGGGAAAGAAGCAAATAAGCTCTAGGTTGCTAAAAATATTCCATACAAAATAGGCATTTAAAATTCATATAAACTGGATTTGGCATTAAATAACCTACAGTGGTTGATATGCCATAAAACCCAAACAAACAAGCAAGGGAAAGAGTGAGGAGGAAGAGTAAGTGTCATGCAGCTTGGTGTAGAAGACAGGTGAAATGAGTAAGGGAATCTCTTAAGCTGAGCCATGTCATCAATTGTTGCTGTTCCTTACTGGCCTCTTTGGTCTAGAAACTTTGCTTAAATACTCTTCAAAGGAATCATGAAACATAATTTTTATTGTCAATGGAAATGTGACCTGTTGAAAAAATGTTAAATATTTATTTTCAAAGGATTAATTTATTAACCGAAAGGACAAGCGAATCTTCTAACTTGGAAACCGATTTTTTTTTTCTTTTGATGATTGACTGTCTTGGTGTTTATTTCCGTCTTTGCTGCACATATGCAAGGCAAAGCAACAGTAATAAGGCAAATATTCACAAACTAAGAATGGTGTTAACACACAAAAGCGATCGCTGTGTTCTGAATTGAAAACAAAAAAGAACAGAAGTCAGATGAGAGAGAAGTGGCCTATCTTATTGGCCAGGAAGAAATCCCAGCATGCATCTGTATGTTTTGTAAGTAATACTGCCAAAGTAAATTTTTCCCTTAAGAAACCAGTCATTCTTTTTAAAAGCAAGACAGTTACCAAGTTTTTACTGATCTTTGGGTTTTAACTGAAAAAGACCACTAACTTTTGAGTATTTGGTAAATATCTGCTAGACTTTATTGAGTTGAATCTTTCAGATATTTGTAGTTGGATGACAAAAAAAAACCCATTCTTTTTTTTTTTTTTTTTTTTACATTTACTTATCTACATATATTATTCTCTTTACATTTTTAAACAATTGGAATTAAGACAACTGTATTAAAGTTTGCTAGTGTTCCATTCTTTGTAACGAAAATATATTTTTATAATAATTCAACTTGTACACTTAAAGTCCCTGAAATCAGATACATTTCAAAGTAGTTTGAGCTTATTTGAAAGTACTAAAAAGAATAATGGTACAATAAAAGTTGAATTGTAAAAGTTCTTTCCTACTGTTAACAGTTATGATTGAAGGTGGTTTCTCTTTGTCACTTGTTTATTAAAAGTGTATTTACCTATTCCTTCCCCAAAGATTGTCGGTCTGACACAAGTTTGTAATTAATGTGCAGCCCATGGGCCTGTTAAAACATGTCAAAGGTGTCTTTTGTTCTGTATTTTTAATGTGAATAAATAAATGAAAATTATTACAGCAAATTTGTTTTTAGCATTTCTGTGTATTTAGTTATGTCTTTCTTGCAGATACATAAGGTTTCAGAAGACCCCCCTCCACAGAAGAAGCCAACCCGTTTAGCTATAGGTAAGTCTTTAATGACTTTCAACGTATAATTTTTCTTTTGTTTGTGTAATGACTGTGAAAGTTGTAATAAAAATAAGATGAAAAAAATAAGAGTCAAAATTTTCAACTAAGAATTTTAAATGCTGTCACATTAAAGAGCCTGTTGCATTCACTTTTGTGTCAAGGTCCCTGAACTGCAAGTGACCTTTTGAAATTAAAATCAATCTTTAATAATTATAATTATTTTGTAATATAAAAAAAATGGATTTTGTTCTAATCAAAAATCTAATTAAACCCAGGCAGTGTTGAGCATCCAAAAGGGGAAACAGAAAGATGTTGAGACCAAAAAAGTGTGGCAGAGAGGCAGGGGAAGTGGGGAATTGTATTAGAGGATCAAATTTTGTTTCTTTTGAAAAAAAATATCTTCATATTTTTGAATGACTTTGGTAAAATGTGATAATTTTTCTTTTTGCAGGAGTTGAAGGAGGTTTTGATGCCAATCAGAAAACGTTTGAATTTGTTGAAGAGACTTCGATTGTTGTCTTGCCAGACTGGACAGTGTATCCATTTCCCAACCCTGAATTACCAGAAATGGTCAGTGCTTCTATTTATCCTTGTTGTCATATGAAATCCTTCATATAAACAGAGAATTAATTTATTATGCTAGAAATTTAAAAGCAAATTAAAACCTTTGTTCTTATCTATTTTCTTGAAACTGATACCTTTTTATTTTTTCCATTTTGCTCAAAGTTTGTATTTTCTTGATTTCACATGAAAAATTTCTGACATATTTGAGTCGAATTTGTAAAATTAGTTTATAATTACAGTTTAGATACAGGAAAAAAAGAAAACACCAATTTAAATTGATGCTAGGAGGATGTGGGTTAAGGACATATGAAAACCTTCCAATAATTTAACAAAATATGCCATAATTTTTGACAGCATAGTTACTACTAATACAAGATACTACTGGACCTAAAGTGGGCGGGGGATAGGTTCTTTATTGTTATTAAGTAATAAACTGACCTACCAAAATTGCTACATCATAATAATATCAATATATGAAGGTTGGCTGAAAAGTTCATAGGCTGACAAAGATATAAATAGACACATCAGTTAGTAGACTAAAAGACATAAGAATACAAGAGTTGACCAACCAGCTGTTGTATTCCAGTACACTGGCATGTCTACTTACATTTATATCTTGGTCAGCCTTTTAACTTTTCATATGATCCTTGTAATTGAAAAAGATATATTTATCCCATCTCCTCCTGCTGTCAGTATAAACAAATGCCTTTTATTCATATTGTGACTATTTTGTTTATAGTTTGTATTCTTGATTTCAGTTAAAAGCTTGAAAATTTTCTGGCATATTTCAGTGAAAACTTCACTTTTCAAAATTTATAGTTTACAATTATAATTTATTACTTAAAAACAATGTAAAATCGACTCCCTACTTTATGTCCAGAAGAATCTTACATTAATACTTGACATATTTTGCTAATTTACATTGAAGCTCATTGGATGACAGGGGACACAACTCCTCGTTAACTAATATATTTGAATTATTCAGTAAACCATTTGTAAAAAATTTAAAGGAATTAGAAAAAAAAAACATTTAAATAATAATGAAGTTAATTTTTTATTGTTTTTATTAATGAGGAATTGTATCCCTTCTGTCATAAAACGGACTTCTATGTAAATTAATCCCAACTTTTAAAGACATGCAGATTTATTTTCAAAATATTTGGTTTTTTTTTTGTTTTTTTTTTAACATTTTACTCTGGAAATATATTTTGCAAGTATTATCAGGTATTCATATATGAGTCTTTAAATATATTTTCTTCTAATTATTATTGTTGTACTCTCTTTCACAATTGGGCCGATTACCTTTGAGATTTGTAAACATAATAAGGACACTGCCACCTGGTGTCATAGCTGCAAACACTATAGATAAAAATACAAATACACTTGATATATTAGGTAGAGAAATATGATGTAAAAAGTTTTGGTAATCTAACTGCTTAGCTTTAGATTTTGTTATAAATTTTCTAATTAATTTTAATGAATAAGATATTTAATGTTTGCATATAATAAAAAAAAAAACAAATTTAAAATTTTTTTGTCAAGGCCTTTGAAAATGCTCATGACTGATATCCTCACTATCCATGGCCATAAGCCAGCTTTCAGTGTAATTATATAATAATCAGAATAATTATATAATTATCAATGTGTGTATATATGTTTCTGGTGTATTTATTTATATGCTTCCTGTCCCATCTGTCATGGGAAGTGTGGTAAATCAAATTAGTAAATTTATCAGTGATTACTTCCTTTAGTCATTTTAATAATCTGTACAAATAAAATATTGATCTGCATTTAGACAAAAGTAGTTCCTGAGGAAAATGAACCGGTTAATTAATCAGTTCCTTTATTTCTATGTTTCTTAGATTATATTCTTATTTGTTGAAGCCTTTCATATGAGGCACTCAGATACCTTTGTTTATTAAGTGATTGTCTTGCTTCATCTTAGTTTTGAAATAAACTTTGTCATTGCTGTCTTTGTTGTTGTGTTGCTAATCTTCTAAGAGATATTTCCATTTCACTGGTATATTAAACACAAAAATTTTAACATGAAAAGATATTTGGCAAAAAGTAATTTATATAATACCAGTAGCAATCAATGAATCATAGATACCATTGAACATCTAAAAAATATATATATATATATATATATATATATATATATATATATATATATATAAGGGAACGAATAAATTAAATAGTTCATTGGCCTCTATTTTAGTTGTGGATTCTTTACTTTATTGAATCTCAATAAATTGTTTGAAAATTTTTTGTTTTATTGACTCTTACTATTAAAACTAACAGCTGGTGTCATTTTTGATGGCACAGGTACACTAATAATTATAATTGCCACAAGAAATATATAGGAAACCTCAAGGAATTTAAATAAAAGATTATATGAACATAAAAGGGATATTTTACAAAACAACACATTCAATGCATTAGTTGACATCATAATGAATCTGACCATAATTTTGATTTAAAAAAAGAAAATGCTACTTTAATTTAAAAAGAAAACAATTTACTAAGACAAAATGTATAGAAAGTGCTTTAATTGCCAGATCATTCATAGTAAATTTATGTCCAGGTTTTGACAAAATTTCACCTTCTTTGGAAGATCTATTATCACAATGTGGGATATTTAATAAGAAAAGTGAGAAAAAGATAAACAAAAAGGAAAATAAACTAAATATCAGCTAGACTATATACTGAAACACATTTAAAAAGAAAAAAAAAATTTAAATTTCAGTGTTCCCTTTTCTTCATGCACATGTGTAATCACATCAGTATAAACATCACTTTAGTCTAAAGTCCTAAGGATGAAACATGTCATAGATTTTCCTAAAATTGTTCTTATATATATATATATATATATATATATAATTTCTGTAAGCTGGTTGATTTAACATGTTGAATTTTGTAAGGGACAATTAGTTAGAATCAAATTCACATCTAATGCTCAACTAGTCTAGCCTTGCTAACCATTAACTCACAATTAGGCACTCTAGGTTGGTTGGTTGGTTTAATGACATGTCAAACATTGTTGCATTATTTAATGTTGAATTGTGTATAGTGCACCCAGTGAGGATCAAACTTTCAACTCTGTTGTAATGTTCAACCTGTGTGAAATAATCAGCCATGATTAAGTGTTGTTGGCAAAAATGCCCAACAAATGGAATTGGTGAATTTTCCAGTAAATAATATAAAAAGGAAGATGAAGAACAGCTCAGTATAATACTAAGCAAACAATATATATGCAAGACAAAACTAGGCAGAGAAGCTGTAATAAGGCAAAAAGTTCACAAAATAAAAATAGTGTTCACATGCAAAAGGTCAAATGGTTGTAGTGTTCTGACTTTAATATAAGAAAGAACAAAAAATATGGAAGATGAGACTGAGAAGTTTATTTTCATTATTTAGGAAAAATCCCAGCATGCATCTGTAGGATTTGTGTATAAATTCAAGGGGTGGGGATGTTTTTAGCAATTGTTCTTTTTGGGATTGGCACCAGCAAGCAGATGAGCCTTGCTAATTATTACCCCATGCAGAGATACCCTCAATATATGATTATTCTATCAAGTTTTAATAAAAAAAAAGAAAATGAACAAAATAAAAATACTAAAAATGTTTTTTTTTAATGCAGGTAAGAATGTCTGCCAGTTCTATTCTGGAAGCTGAGGATGCTCTCAAGATGGAAGAGGCAGCCATGATGGCTGCAGGTACCTGGGAAGGAGATAAGAAAATTATTAGCAAGTAAGTATTATTTTTTTGAGCAATAGCCAACATAGTTAAATTTTTTGTTTTTTTTCTCCATCTTGCTATCAGTTCTTGCCTGGCTGGTTTGCATTAGAAATGAATGGTTTTAGATTAAAATGTTATGAATTTGTTATTTTTATAAATTGAATGGTTAAAATTAAAATGTAGTTGAATGAATGGTTTTAGATTAAAATGTTTGTAATGTTTAACCTTCATGCTTGCAAAAAAGCAATTGGTCAAAAGGACAGTAATTTTTATGACACTACTATTACTGTATACACTTTTGACTCCCTCAACAATGTTTGTTTTAAAAAGCAATGATTAAAATTTTAATGAAACCCGAACATATGAAAGTGGATTTATACATTTTCTTTATTCTTAAGAATTGACAACAAAGATATTAAACACTATTTATTTATTAGATTGAATAAAACACTTGTTTTCATATTTATTTATAAAATTTCAAATAATATTGCATTGTAAATGGTTTATATATTTTGATAAATTTGTAATATTTTTTATAAATTTTTGAATGAAAAGATTTTTCAAAATTTATTTATTTTATAAAATAATAAATCTTTATAAAAATTAAAAAAAAAATTTCAGCATATAAAGAAAAGTTGGCAATGTTTAACACTTGTGCCTGAAAAAAAAATGGTGTGTCAAAAGGATGGTTATTCCCTTGACACTGCAATTACACCACAAGTTTGTGCACATCGATCATCACGTTAGAGGTGTAGGGGCACCACATGTATTGTAGCCACAATAGCAGCAGTGTTTTTTGGTCAAGACAGCTTGACAATGCTCAACCCTCACCAAGCTGTTTTTTCTTTCTCCTAGACCAGTTGCCACCAAAGGCTATAGAACCCAGTTTGTCCTGCTATTTACTCGTAGCTGGTGGGAGTAGAGATAGACTTATATCTTCCCCAAGAGTATTTGCACATAAGTAAATGTAATGAGCTCTCCTGGAATTTGAACTCTGCTCTCTGGTTCCTAATCTGAGCTGCTATCCATTACTCTGTCATGCTGCCAAACAACTAAAATACAACTACAGTGTAACCCGGATATGAGAGAGATTTTCTCTGGTCCCAAATTAGAGCCATACTTACCTAAACAAAATAGACCAAACCCGGATATAAGAGACTTCTTCTCCGGTCCCGACAACTCTCTTATATCCGGGTTACACTGTATTAAAATGAAACAAATTTTAGTAAATATCTCAAAATACTATCTAACACTCACTGCAAGAAAAAATTCAAAATTCTACAAGCTATTATTATACAAAAGAAACAGCTTGCACTAATTTTTGTGTATCTCGGTTGGTTTTCTAATTAGGCCTTCTATGTCTATGCTTGGTCTACTGATTGGGTGGATAGTGTAATGGAAGGTGCTTGAAATGAGAAACTGGATAGCTGTATTTGAATTCCAATCGGTTTGTTACATCAATTACAAATGCTCTTGGGAATGGTATGTGTCTGGAAAAATTATTTTTATTCTCTAAAAATTGTAAAAAAAACAAAAAAAACAAAACAAGTTATTCTTACAATCCCAAATATGTTTCAGCTTTAAATAACCCACAAAGGATTGATTAATCAGTCAACTGCCAATTGGCAATACACACTTGGGCAATCATATATCTTGTGATTCATGACTAACGAGTCAGAAAATTTTCCTGCAGCTGGTTGCTGTTTCTTTCTGCAGTAGACTGGTTGTCACCCTAAACTATAAGACCCAGACTTTCCTGTTATTGAACCCATAGTTGTGGGGAGAAGAAATGGATTCATACCTTTTGCAAGGGTATTTGTATGTAAGAGGTTGTAACAAACAACTGGAATTTGAACTCAGCTCTGTGATTTCTTATTCAGAGCCATTATCCATTAAACCACAGCATGCTTCCCTTACAAAAGGATTGATAAGCTGTAAAAAAAACAATCACTCTACAATGTTGTTACTTTATGATTATGTTATTTTATTTTTTTGTTAACCTCTTAATTTCAGCTACTTTTTAACACAATTGTTATTCTGGGATCAGTGTGGATTAAAAAATTAAATGAAGGAAATAATAAAAAATTAATGGTGATTGCCAATTCTTTATCTAAGAAATGTGAATAATATTGTCAAATGTTGGTTTTAGTTTATTTTAACTTTGTCCTGTTGAGGTGTACTTTCAGTCATACCAGATTCCAGACTCCACAGATTACCAATATCTACTTAAGTTTTGTTTTAGGAAAGTTGCTGGTCTTGCCTTCATATTCTGCAGTTTTTTGTTTTAATCTCCATCAGTATATAGTAGCAAATAATCTCTATGAAAAAATGTTAATTGAACAAGAATTGTAGTGCATTATATAAAAAAAAGTTTTTCTTGTTTTCAGATATGCTGAAAGTCTAATACAGTTGGACAATGGCAAGAAGATTCCACCAACTGGCTGGAAATGCGAACAGTGTGACTTGACCACCAATCTCTGGCTGAATCTTACGGATGGTGCCATTTTGTGTGGGCGCCGTTTCTTTGATGGCACCGGTGGTAATAATCATGCTGTAGAATATTATCAGAAGACCAAGTATCCCCTTGCAGTAAAATTAGGGACAATTACAGCTGATGGCGCTGGTAAGTATGGCATTATTTCCAAACTGCTTTTGAACACATTTGGCCTGTTTATCAGAAAAAAAGAATGCAGTCTAATGAATGCATGCAAATTTGGCACTTGATTTTACGTCATATAAAAGTAGGGATATTCATTCACACAACTCAAGTGTTAAATGGGCTACAAATGTCTATGAATTCTATTGGATGTCAAAAACAGTTTACACTATTTACATTGTTTGGACCGTTATCCTAATCTTTATTGTCATATTCACAATGTTTCAGCTGTTGCACGTTCTGGCCTTCTTCAGGTGATATATGTAGGAATTTCAAACAGAACCCTTTTCGTTCACTAGGGTAGATTGTTCTTGTTCCATGTCTGATACCTTTCTGGAAATCTCAGTTTAAATTAATTCCCTTCAGTAATTCAACTTTCCAATTTGTGTCCATGTAATGAACTCGGAACTCTTAAGTCACTGGATTACTTCAATGAACGCTTTTATGCACTGCGGACATCAGTGAATGAATTTTTGCAACTTATAAATGTAATATCTCAGTAAATTTTTTTTTTACCAGAGCTCATATTACAATTTTTTTTGTTATTGTTGTTTTTCTCTCGCACTCCTTTTTACTGATTCCCATATTGTATTCATGTGTTTGCTTGGCCGGCTTAGGAAATTTTTGTGGCATAACATACATGCTGATTCCTTAAGTTTTTGTATGATGTTCTCTGCCTATTATTTCAATCTCATCCTGCAGAGGGTGGTGACCTCCCCTTTTCCCCGCCATATATGGTCACAGCAAAGGTATAAAAAAAAACTTACAAAGTTGATTTACTAAAAGGTAAATAACTGAAACCAAGATATCTAGACAAGGTATGACACATGAAACTAGAATGGTCTACTTCTGTGGATGAAATAAAGGGTTCGGTTTGAAATTTTAATGTATATCCTCTGAAGAAGGCTGGAGCATACAATGGCTGAAATGTGAATATGACAATAAAGATGAGGACAGCAGTCTGAATAATATAAATAGTTACAAAACCTCATCTCATAAATATTAACAGACCCCTTAAGTAAAAATGAAATCAAACTTTTTATTTTCAAAATCAGCTTCAATGAACAACTTAATTACTCTTTCGTTTCACTATCAGCCAACTTCCTTCTTTTAGAATTTTATCTTTATGAAAGAAATCATCCATTTTTTCTTCTTTTTTTCTTTTTAATACAATTGATATTACATTTTTTTTTTTTTTTTTTTTTTTTTTTTAAAATACAATAATAATTAATAGGTCGGGGAACAAATTTTCTGTGATCACAAATCTGGGTTTTTAATGTAATTTTCAATAAAAAAAATAACTAGTTATTTGATTTTTTTTTTTTTTTTTTTTTTAATTCTTTCAAAACTTAATAACTGTCTCTCCAATTTTGTTAAACATTTTAATAAATATAACAATAACAGAACTTAGTTATTCTCTTAAAATTTGTTTTTAAAAATATTTGTAGACCCGAAAAAGAATTAAAAAGGAAAATCTTTACATAAAAGAAAAAAGGGTTAATATGTAGTATAAGCACCAAAAGCCCATGGTAATGAAAATGTTCCATTCTGGTGTGAAATTGCCTGATAATTTTGAAAATGACATTAAAAGTTTACACTCTATTACCGTTTAAGAGTTATGAACAATGTAAGTTTGATTTCTTTCATGTCACATCAACAGAACGGCTGCCATTATTGGGTTTGTTTACATATGTTTGCCTCGAGTAGTCATGCGCAGAAGCTTCACTTGTCTTGATTACTGCACAATGTGTAAAGTCTAAAGTTTTGTATGTTTGGATTTTATTAAAATTCTAAAAAATATCTTTGTAAAACTATAAAAATTGCTGGAGGAATATGTAGTAATAGCGATGTCTAGAGAAAAACCATACTTTTGACACAGCTTTTTGCAGGTATGTGTGTTAGACTTCACTGATTTGAAATTAGTTTCCTTTCTTGTAACCTTTACAATGTACAAATTTGGTGGCCAACTAAAATAATACAATTTTTTTTCTCTCTCTTCTGGTTTTATTATTTTGTCAAATAAAAATTGTGGTAAAAAAAAAAAAAAAAGCAAAAGAAATTTTTTTTCTTTTCTTTTTTTTCTTGTTACCAGATCACGACAGCTATTAGAGAGATGTGTGATTAAATATACTTTAATGTTTAAAAAATTATTCACTATTATTATTGTTTAGGTAATAAGCATTATAACATAGCACAAATAGCTATATTATGGAAAAGGGAATTTTTGACTATATACGCATTTTTTATGTATTTATGTTTATTTTTTAACTTTTATCAAAAACAACATGTAGTTATGGATAATATTATATTAATTACTAATTTTTTTTTTATTAATAACTATTTGTGCTCAGTTGTTGACATTAATTGCTATCTGTTGATGTATTAAAATTTGGGAATAATGCAATAATAAAAATTTAAATTTCATCTCTTTCATAAATGTTGCAATCTGTAAACATTTGCAACTAGATCTGGTGATATTGTTACTTGTTATTTATATATAATAGTTGCTTGAAAGTAATGCTTCCCATTTTATCATGGGCCGATGACACCAGTGTTGATGGTATAGCAGAAGAGGTTGATCCTTCCTACTAATAACGCATGCATTTTTTTTTTTTTTTTGCTTTCTTAGAGATAGCAGCTGAGTGGCAGTCTGGCAAAATAGCATCTGAGATGAAAATGTGTTAGAAACAGAAGTGTGTCATTGTATTCTTCTATGTAGAATTAATTGCACTCCTTGACATTTGGATCTGTATCCAATTCTTTGTGATTTCTGTCCTGTAAGATTTATATTTGACATTAAATAGCCCAACAAGGGTTGATATGTCAAATCAATCATCTTACTTATTATAAAACGCAGATTGTGTGTGTCTGTACGTTTATATATTGGATCGGATTTCTTACATTTTTCAACCGATTTCAACAAAACTTCACAGGACTATTTAAAATTACCTTGCGGTGGTTCTGACAGTGCCAAAAATCGGAAAAACACAATTGTTTTTGCACAAAATCAATTTGAAAACACGATTAAGAGGCATTAATGAAAGGGGGACAACTCATATTGAGTTATACTTATTAATATCGAGTTATCGAGTTATTATAAAACCCAGGTTGGTTGTTTGTGTGTGTGTGTTCGTTTATATATGTGATCGGATTTCCTACATTTTTCAACCGATTTCAATAAAACTTCACTTTTTTTTGGCAGGTAGTGTTTCTTATTGTCTTGCACACTTTTTTCTTTATTTTTACATTCAGAATGATTTAAAAATTCCATTTATAAGACAATTGTTTATAATAAAATTCTATTTAATTGGTAGACTCATAACAATTGAAAACAATGTTTTTGTTTGAGTTTGGGTTTGACCAATTTGTAAAAAAACAAAAAAAAGATAAAACTAATTAAGACATGCGTGTCCGTCAGCAGTAGATATGAGCACAATTTGGTAATGAGTAATGTGTTTCAGCTGTGGTGGCTGTGATGTATGCAACAAGTCATATTTGCTGCATGGACTTTTTTCATTAATAGCGAAAAATGGTGTTCTCTCTGTAGAAAGTGTTTTATAGCTGGAAACTTGCTTAATCCTCTGGTGGTATTGTGCACCCTTTATTTGGAGGCATTACTTTCATGGCACCCTTTTTAATTGTATTGACTAGTTACGTTGTATTGTATTATTTTATCTTCGTTTTTGCAGATGTTTATTCTTATGATGAAGATGAAATGGTGGAAGATCCTTATCTTGCAAAACATCTTGCTCATTTTGGCATCAATATTTCTTCACTTCAAAAGGTGAAACATTGTGGAATTTCTTCTTTTAACTGACAAATGAAAAGTATTGTTACTGTTATCTACCACATATAAAAAAGAAAAAAATGTGTGTGTTGTATTCATATGCAAATTTCTACCATATAAATAACAGTAGATGCAGCTATAGGCTAAACTAATCCTGGCCTTGAAGACTAAACGACTATAGAAATAGTAGTGAATATTCCTCGTTAATTATAGTTTACGACATTCCCTACCCAAAACACAGCAAAAATGTCCCTTCCCACCCTAAAATCCTCTAAGGTGCATCACCAAGTATCCTAAACAACTTGGTATCAAACAAAAAAAAAAAATTGGTTGAATTTTTTTATTTTGTTTTTTGAAACTGCATTCCTTTTCTTTTGCTGAAATAAAGTATTCCAAATTTACATTTTCAAAGAAAAAATATAAGTATGGAGAGAATGTTGTATTCATATGCAAATCACCACCATATAAATAACAGCTGTTACAGCTGGTGGCTAAAACTAATGTAATAATAACTTACGACAGGAATTATGAACACGATCTTATTTTATACCTACTTGAGAGCAATGTAACATTTGTTAGGTTACCAAATGGAAAAGAAAATACTGTTTCTCTACATCACCTTGCTCATGCTGAGGAGGGAACGACAATCTCTGAACCTGAAGCAGTTACAGTAGTCTCAAATAGCCCTATATCTGATTCAGATGAGAATAACATATCAAAATCAGAAGATACTGTACCCCAACCAGTGTCCAGTGATTCAACTTAAGGGGCTGAACCAGAAACCTGTCACTTCCCTAGTCCAAACACTTTAAAAATTTCCCCAATCTCCAAATTCTTTAAGCTGCTCTAAGCATATCACAAAAAAAAAAAAAACCCTAAATGACTCAGTATTGAACACTAAAAAAATTTTTTTTTTTTTAAATTAATTTGGTTGTTTTTGAAACTGCATTCCTTTTCTTTTACCGAAATAAACTATTCCAAATTTACATTGTCAAAGAAAAAAAATAGATATGGGGGGGAATGTTGTATTCATATGCAAATCGCCACCAAATAAATAACAGTTGATACAGATGGTGGCTAAAGCTAATCCTGACCTTGAAGACTAAATTACTAGAGAAATAGTAGTGACTACTTTTAGCTAATAATAGTTTGACAGTGTGTATTTATCCCATTTTTTTTTTTTTTTTTTTTTTCTTGTTTCTGTTTGTTATATCAAACTTTAAAAAAAATTGAATAACTTTATATTATTGTGTCATTCCATGTCAATATAACCAAAAGAAATGGAAAAATGTATCATGAAAATATAAATTATTTTCATTTTGATATGTGTTGTAGATCTTATAGTCATGAGAAAATTCTGAAAACTTAAAATGAAAATTCCTAACCGTTTTCAAGATATTGCAAGTTGAAATTTTGCTGAATCAGCCTTTTCCATCGATGGACATTTCCATTTTCGAACTCAATGATAAAAAAACCCCAAAAAACTCATATCTTCTGATCCACTGGCCAGAAATTAATGAAATTTGTTACCATTTATAGTCAAAGAATCTAAATGTCCCTTTATAATTTTACAGCAAGTAACCAAAACGTACTATTAGTGGTTGGTGAAAAAAAAAAAAAAAATGAAAATTTTTAGGTGGCTGATCCCATGGAAATATTGAAAAAAATATCATCTTCAGCTCATAAAAATAGCAAAAGGTGATACAACATTTGAGAGCTAGAGTATTCAGGGAATAAATCCCAATAAGTTTCATTAATGGTCTCTCAAAGCTACCAATTCTAGACCTTAATAGTTTCTTCGCAAAAATTCAAATTCATGGTAATTTCGCAATCTTGATCTACTAATATTGACTTATTCTACTAAAGGTGTTGAAGTCAATAGCTAACAAAACATTGGGAACACATTACATAGTATTTTGGGGAATTTATTTACTAAGTTTTAACAACACTCTTTCTGTTTCAATTTTTATGAGTGTTTAAATATGCATTGCAAAAAAAAAAAAAATTTTATCCCAACTCTACCCCGAAAGCAAAATTTCCCATATTGCATCAACATTTCACCACAAAAGAATGTTTCGGTTAGCAAGGTTGATTTTACTGTTTTTAAACTACAATTTTCCATGATTTTCTTATGTACATTCATATCTGCTCGATGCGTATCCAAAAGTAAACAAATGACATCACACATTATGAAATGGACAAAGTCTGACAATTATTTTAAGACCTGTTTATGTTTCTCAGACATTCAGGCCGGTAAATGTTGTTAATACTGTTTATTATAAACAGAGCATTTACTTAAATATTTGTATCTATAAAAAAGAATGTATAAACATAAAAAATGTCTTAAAATAATTGTCGAACTGCAAATTTAAAGGTGATTCGTCTGATACAAATGTAGGATATCTACCAACTGCCCATTGTGGTCAGATGTGGCACAAGGCCGAATTTAATGTGGGTTATCTGAGCACATAGGCTCAGCCAAAAATTTCTTGTAGACCCCCGTATAAAACAGGGTTGGGTAGCTGTTTCTTGAGATAAGACTCTGCTCTTTGGCATAGCCTCATCAGGGGATCCACTCTGCCTCCAGGCACAGAGTTTGACCAGCACAGCTGGAGAATCTTCAACTCTGATACAAATGTAGTATGTTTTTTTTTTTTTTTTCTCTCTCTGTCTCTCTCTCTGTCTCTCTCTCTGTGTCTCTGTCTCTCTCTCTGTGTCTCTCTCTCTCTCTCTCTCTCTGAGTTAATTTATCATTTTAATTCTTGTACAAGGTTACTCTTCATTGATGGATCAGAAGTTTCTTCTGAAGAGCCCATGTTATTGGCTTGATGATAACATTTGCTGCATAAGTTCAAACAAGGTATTAAAGTTAAACTATTAGCTTCAAGCTTTTGGGCAAGTGCCAAAGAGACATGGAGAATTCTTAAAGAATAATAAAAAAAAAAATGTCAAAGTGTGATGCTTTATTTTCCATTTTTTTCAAATTGCAAAACATTTTTTTAGGAATTTTATTAAAAAAAAAAAAAACATAATTTCTTGAACTAAAATAACTGAAAAAGATTTTATTTCTTTTTTCTTTTTTGTTGCATTAAGTTCAAGAAATTTAGTATCATACGTATTGGTTCCATATATTTTGCTTAGCCATAAGCTAAGCCTTATCATTTGATAGCATTATTTGTCAAAATTAAGCATAATCATTCTTGGAAATGTTTCTGATACAAATAAGTTCATACTTTCCAAGTCATTTATCTCAACTTTGACCAACTAAACAAATCAACAATGTAAGATAACTAACTCAAACTTCCAAAGAAACCCTGACAACTATAGAGGGAGGGGGTACTAAACTACACAGACAAATGTAACTGTAGAAACATCCATATTTATCTGTTCTAATATAAAGGTTTGTTTTTTTTTTCCATTAATCAGTTAAGTTTAAAAAAAATAAATTTGACTCCTGTGCAAATGGCATATGACTCAAAACATAAAAAAGTGTAATCAACAAGAAAAAATAATCACCTTTTGTTTTTCTCTTGTGGGTCACAGCAGTTTATAGCATTTTACTTGAACTTCTTTTATGTAGTAGTTACTGTGGTGGTCACATTGATTTTTTTTTTATATAAGAACCTGCCACAAGAAATTTCTCTAGGACCAACTGAAGCTTAATGTTTGTTTTTTTTTTTTTTTTGAATCATTAAATGTAAATTATATCACCTTTCCTTTAAGATATGTTTACTTAGCATTGTTTTGATTGTTAGATTATACTTACCTTTCAAGTTTACACATTTAGAGAGATTTGTAAAGAAGTTCAGTATTAAAAAATTCTAATAAATTCAGCTGTTTTATTTCCAGTGACATGACTGATTCATGTGATATTGGAATTTTGTGTGGTAGCATAGACTTATGTTCAAAGTCTGTAAGGAAACTGGACGTGTTGGATGCTAATGATAATTATTTTTTGGCAATCCATATTCAAATACCCAAAAATCTTAAGATAAAAAGAGAAAGTTGTTAAAACTTAGGGAATGAATTCCCCAAATACTATGTAATGCTTTCGTAATATTTTGTTACCTTTAGGCGTCCCATCTTTAGCAGAATGAGTCCGTATTAGATCATAATTACAAAATTACCAAGGATTAGAATTTTTGAGAAATAATTATTAAGAGGTCTAGAATTGGCAGCTTTGAGATACAGTTAATGAAACTTATTGGGATGTATTCTCCAAATACTCTAGATTTCAAATATTGTGCCACCTTTTGCTACTTTTAGGAGCTGAAGATATTTTTCAATTTTTCTGTGTGATTGGCCACCTAAAAATTTTCATTTTTATCACCAGAAAACTGCTAATATGTACTTCTTGTTTACTCCCTGTAAAATTCTAAATGGATATTTGGATGATTCCTTGGCTAAAAATCTATAATGGTATCAATTTTTATTAATTTCTGGCCAGTGAATCAGAAGATATCTGATTTTGTGAGATTGTTGAGTTGGAAAATGCTGATTCATCAAAATTTCAACTTGCGATATCTTGAATGGTTAGGAATTTTCAATTAAAATTTTCAGGATTTTTTAATGACTAAGATCTACAGCAGATAACAAAATAAAAATTATTTTGGGGGGTCTTTACATTGATTGGTTTAATTGATATGGAATGACCCTATTAGTAATTTTTAAAAAATGTGTTACACTAATACAGACAACTGAAAATTGAAATTTTTACAAATTTTGCTAAATTAATTTCAGCTGCTAAGTTATAACAAAATGGTTTTATTTATTATTGGGTGATGATGTATAAAAAAACAGGTCTTTTAAACATTTGCATTTTTTTTAAACCTCTTTGAAAATTGACACTGTGCTGATATCAGACATGAAAATCTTGGAACAAAGTGTCTTGATTGAATTTTGTATATTGTTTCAGGTCTTTTTTTTTTCAAATTACAGACTATTTTTTTTATCTAAGCAGGTTAATAAATAAAATTTTCATGTAAAGTGATGCAAAATTTGCTGTATTATTTATTGAAATTATTTCAAAACTAAAACTTTTGTGATGAAAAGTAAATGATTATCCAGATATTGACAATATTTAACCATTTTGAATTATGAGGGATTTGAAGGAATTGTTAAGACTATTTAACTCATTCTCTTGTCAATTCATTTTATGACATTTTTTGCATTGTTTTTGTTGTTACCAAAATGTTTCAGTCAATCCATTTTATGTCTACCTTCTATCATTTTGAGAAGAGTCATTATCATTCCAAGAGTTCTTCAGACTATTGAACTCATTCCTTGTATTGCTTTTGTTGGTACCACAATGTTTCAGTCAATCCATTCTATGTCTACCTTCTATCATTTTGAGAAGAGTCATTATCATTCCAAGAGTTCTTCAGACTATTGAACTCATTCCTTGTGTTGATTTTGCTGTTACCTCAGTGTTTCAGTCAATCCATTTGTTGTTTACCTTCTAGAATGCTTTTTCTTCAGTAAAAAGATTCTATTTACTTGTTGCACACCTGAAAAACAATTGAGAATCTCACCTAAAATATTTAATCTGAATAATTTTTGAACTGAGGGAATTTGTTGGGCCTAGAACACTTTAAAACGGATCTTTCTCAATTGGTTACAAGCATATTACCTGCAGAACTACTATGATCAATTTAATAGTAATAATAGAATTAAACAACATTGGTATTGTAGTGATTGTATTTAATGGCATATAGCCTTATCTCCCATTACATTTACAGTATTATTTAAAAGGGCCTTAGTACAAGTACTAGTTGTCTACAGCATCTGTGTAAATATTAGGCTACCAGATGACTTTACATGCAAGACTAAGAAGATATTTTGGGAGAGAAAAAGTGTGGGTTGAATATTCTGTTAAATCTGGTAACTTTTCAACTTCTATAATTGACCAGAACAAATAGGCTTTCTTTTGAGAATTTAAGATTATAGATTTTTATTATTCCTGATAGTTTCTTTTATTAGTGTTGGTTCCCCTCTAATTGCAATGACTGTAAAACACTTTCCCTCTCCCCCAATTCATAGGCAGAAGCACACAAATGCATGCTGGGATTTCTTTCTAGCCAATAAAACAGGCCAGTTCTTGGTTTCAAATGACTCAGTCCCTGTCTATCTTGTCTTGAAGTTAGAATGCGAAGTTTGTTCATCTGAATTTGCTTCTGTGGCAACCCCAATTTGTAGTTTGAACTTTTTGCCATATTACTGCTACTTTGTCTTATTACTGTTAATTTACCTTGAATATATTGTTTGCTTACTTTTTATTATTTTTTACCTTGTTCTTTTTCTTGTATTTGTTTATCACAAGCCTTTTTAATTCTGTTTGTTAGTGAGTTCTGCCATTTATTTATTTATATTTAATGATGTCCAGTCACTCTACAATTATTTTTTTTTTTTATAAGCTGTTTATATTCTTGTGTAACTGAAGTAATAATTTATAAATTAAGATTAATTATTTTTTTTTTTTTTTTATAGACTGAGAAGACGATGATGGAACTTGAAATTGATTTGAATCAAAAAATTGGTGAGTGGGATGTTATTCAGGAATCTGGTAGCCAACTAAAACCAATCTATGGTAAAGGTTACACAGGCATGCGTAACCTTGGCAACAGCTGCTACATGAACTCTGTTATGCAAGTCATTTTTACCATCCCGGATTTTAAAGAAAAGTAAGTGACTTACAGCCATTATCTTTTTCCTTTCTTTAAATCAGGATTTTAAGTTTAACTTATCTTTTTAATTTATGAATTTCAACTTGGATTTTTCGACAAGGGAGTGATATATATTGTGTTTTTAATTTATTTATTTGGCAAAAAAGATATGGCTTTTAATATGAAGATATGTACAAATGAAAATGGCAATGTACCTTGAAGGCCAAAGCACTTTTGTGTCGCATGCTGTTTTTGTGAAGAAAACAAAGCTTTGCTGGACAAGATCAGTGAGCATACAAATCCATTTCTCCTCTAGCCAGTAACAGTGAAAGTATTGCAGAGTTAAATAAACAGCTTTAGAGACCATGCAAATCATTTTATCTTCTGGCAGATCAAAATGTGGAGTTGAGTAGACTGCTTTAAAAACTGCTGACTTTTTCTGCCACAGACTATAAGGAAAGTGACATTGGGTGATGCTGAGTGAGTGAAGCAACCTTCATGCTTCTATGAGAAATTCTATTCATTTTTTGACAAGATAATAATCTGGAGTGACTAATGTTACCCCCACTTCGATAATTTAATTTTTTGTATAACTGCCTAATTTTCTACACATGCTGCCATGAACAGCTCTGCTACCATCAAAACCTTCATCAGATGATGACCCTGGTGTCAGGCATAGTTTTGGAACTGAAGCTTCACCAATTTTAACCTTTAACACTCTGTAAGTGACTATTTTCACCAAGCAAAATGTTAGTCTTGTCAATGCAAGTTGAATTACTTGGTTGTGTAGTCATATTCTTCTATGGCAACACCTAAAACAATCTTGACTGAAATTGAGAGCCAGACGACTGCAATTTCAAATATATAATAGAACTAATATATAAAAGACTATATTTTGAGGGGATTCCATATGCAGTAAAAGGGGCAAGTAATTGATGCAGATTGCTAAATGTTACTCAAGAGATGTGCCTTACACTAATACCAGAATTTGTTTGTTTTCTCTCTTAGTGCGGGGATGCCAGACAAAAATGTAATCTTATTGCATATTTCTGCTTGTATCCACAACTCATAAGTTGAGAAATTAATTTGATAATGTGGGATTTGGATTAACTGACCAAATGACCAGGTCAATATACTGAGTGGTTTATATGAATTTTAACTAAAAAAGAAAAAGAATATGACAGTCACCAGGAGAAGGCTGGGAATAGAACAGCGAAAATCATGTGACTATAGAAATGGCGGCAACAGTTTGGATAAAATGGTGCATAATAATAAAATGTATTACTGATTTTATAACTTTATTGAAATTTATTCTAAACTTTATTTTAAAGAGATGCTTTTCAAGATTTACAGGAAAATTTGCTTCGGAATTCTGAAAATTTTGATTCTTTGCATTTTAAACCTTAGATTGAAAAAGATTGACTCTTTATATCCTGTGCAAGAAAAATCTTGATTCTTATGTAAGAAGATGTATTTGTTGTTTACAAATATTTTACATGAGTTTTTTTTTGCTTGATACCGAAGCTATTTTATTTATCAGCTACTAAAATGAGGATCTGCTTTCTCTATGTTAGTCTTTTTGCTATCATTAGAATGCTTTAATCTGAAGAATAAAACCTTTTTCCATTTCATTTGGTCCCCAATTTCAGGGTAATTTTTAAAAAAGTGTAAATTTGAGTAATTGCCTTTTTTTTTTTTTTTTTTTTTTTTTTTTTTTTTTTTTTGTGAAATAGGAAAAACAATTTTGGGAAACTTAACCTCTGTCCCTTTTGCATAAAAGGATATTTTTTTTTTTAAATTGGAGCCTCACTGTAAAAAGTTGTTGTTTTTTTTTTTTTTTTTTAATTAAAATTTTGTCTGTCATTTGTTTAGAGAACAGTTTGCTCAAAAAAAAAAAAATGAAGAAAACATAGAAAAAGAGTGTCAATATTTTAGAATCACGCCAATGAAATAAACCGAACATGCATTAAGAGTAGGATTGGAAATCTAAGATAGACAACTCTAGTTCTATTTATTGTTAATTGGAGTAGTTTTCCTTGACCTGTTTGTACTCTTCATATGTCTACTACAGTTACATCCCAATCCTTAATCTATCTATATATAAAATTCTGTGACTTCTGGTAGTCCATCTAAGATAAGCCATACATTGACCTATTGAAACCAAACTTTGGTGGGGAAGTGCAAACAGGTAAGTGGGTACAAAGTACAGTTGGTTTTATTATTGTACATAGCTTAAATAAATTTTCATTCAAATAGTTGAAATTTGGCTCCAGAAAAAAATATTTATGCATGGTCAGTTATATGTTGCCTGCTCAAGAGTAAGAAATCCTAAGAATTTATTCTTCGCTCTTAAAAAGGGGAAGACATAAAGAAATTTTCTTAAAAAATATTGTTAAGCTGAGAAGTATGGTTTTTGTCAAAGTATTTTTGTTTTTCAAACAAATCAGCTTATACATTATTTACATTATTTGGACCATTGTCCTCATCTTTGTCGTCATATTTATTACGTTTTGGCTCTTGTATGCTCCAGCCTTCTTCAGGTAGTTGGAATGTCGAACTGAACCCTTTATTTCACTCACTGGGGTAGACTGTTCTAGTTCCACGTACCATGTTTAATGGATGTCAGTTATCAGTTATCTCCTGTTAATTTCCCCCTGAAAGTTCTCCACTGCCCTAACCGGGTATTGAACTCAGTCTTTTGGTTCTGTCACTGGATCTAATCAACGCCTTTATCCACTGGCACAATGGATAAAGGCGTCAAGTAAAGAGTTAAGTTCGACATTCCAACTACTTGAAGAAGGCCGGAGTGTACAACGGCTGAAATGTTGTAATAAATATGGTGACAAAGATGAGGACAATAGTTTGAATAATGTAAATAATGTACATAATACCTCATCTCAGAAACATAGACATATCAGCTTATTCAAATTTCATCGATTGGTTTATGAAATTGAACGAAATGTACACAAATTATTTTTCGTTTTTCACAATTTATAAATACTAGTAGAACCTGTGAAAATTTCAGTTTTCCTATTTGAATTTTTTGATGTATCATAATTTTTAAGTTAATGACTGAATGAACTACTTGTGAGTTCTATAAATACTTGTGGAAATTCTACTATTGCATTGTTAAATATTTGAGCTTAACAAAATATTGCAATAACAATCATAAATATGAATGCAGGTTATTACAATAAAGAAGTAAGATGTACAAATGAAAAGATTTGAAGTTGACAAATTTTTCATTGAAGCTAAAGGAATCTTACTCATAATTTATCTGATGCATTAGTCATACACAGAAATAGTTTCAACCACAACTTTGATCTTAAAAATGCTATATTTATTACAAGAGAAAATAAGACAGAATGTTCTTGAGATTGCCCTTATTGACTCTTGCTAAAATGTTAACCTGAACCCCAGATTTTTTCATATATCTCCTTTATTAAAAGAAATACTTCTTTCACAAGCCGACATACATAACCATAAAACTTTTTTTAAAGATTAAAAGGAAATGATTAAATCAAAACCTTCTATTATTTAAAATAAATAAATACATAAATAATTTATTAAAATAAAATGTTAAATAATAAGTACATTAATATAAAAAGAAATAAGTAAATAAATAAATATAAACATATAAGAAAATAAAAAATTCAGCAACAACAATATTTACTTGTTTTTGTTTATTAGGCATGAAATTATATCACTTAGAGTCCTCCATAGTTTACCTTGACTTTAACAGTTAGCATTAAGAATATTTTGAGTGTATTTAATCTTAAAAAATTAAATAAATATACTGTTTAATAAATAAATACAGCATCTACTCAGATATGAGTATCTACTAATAATATTTCAGTAGCAAAAATCTGTTGGATTAATAAATAAAAAAAAAAAATCCATTTCTTTTTTTTTACATATATAGAATTAATACAAGTTCACTTAGCTGATTGGTGTTACCTTCAGCATCCTGACTCCAGAGTTTCATAGATGGACCCTCCAGTAATCACTCTGTCCACTCATCAGTGGATGCACAAATGTTACTGAGCAATGTTTAGAAAGTTAGAAGTAGTTGATTACTTGAATTTCATTTATATTATTTTTTGATTCCAGATATTTTAACCACATGGAGGAATTGTTTGCAACAGCCCCTAATGATCCTACATCAGATTTTAATGCTCAAATGTAAGTATTTTAAAATTTCTGTCATTTCATAATGCTCAAAAATTCTTTACAGCATTGATTATTTTACTATGTTGAAGATCTCTTCAAAAAAAAAAAAAAAAAAAAAATTATAGTAGAAAAACTTTTTTTTTTTTTTTTTGCTTTGTTTTATTAGTTTGTAAAAAATGTAATGTTTTTTAAGTAAATTTCAGTGACAATATTACTGGTGTACAATTTTTCACAAGGTGTTAATTCTTATGCATTTTGGCATGCTGAATTTGAGAATGACCTTCAAATTAGATGAGTGGCTCTAGACTTAGAGATATTAATCAGTTATGCCCATAAACATGAGTAAAAAAAAAAAAATAGTTGTCTCCAAGTAAAACAATGTTGCTTTGCAAAATCTGCTTTGATGTTTTGTTCTGTACTATCGTAGGTTACCAGAGCAAAATACAAACTCAAGCAGGCAATATATGTGTGTTATGGTGGAACACACCTATTCTATAGTTAATAGACTCGCCCACCTAAAATAAGTAGGAGTAGTAAGAGTAACAAGAAAGTTGCTCAATCAGTCGATGCCAGACGACCGTTAGTCAGATATTAAAGTATCAGCTACCACAACTAGATTTACTCTGCGTCATTACCTATTATATCAAGTTCCTAATGTTTTGTACGTCGAACCTATTTTAGGACCGACTTAGTATAACTACAAGCCTCCACTGTGAAACTACTCCACAACAATGTGTTTATTGAATAAAATACAAACAGAAAACTCTTTTCAGAAGTATATACATACGCAGTTATTCAGCAACCACATATCAGTTTGTTTTCTATAAACTGCAGCCGAATCATCTCTGGTCACAGTCCAACAATAATTAACCTGCATTGATGGACTCCACCCACCTTAATACCATTTTCTCCTTTGCTTCAATGTCTTCATGAAATTTTTCACTGTGCTTGTCACTTACAGCAAGACAGTTTTTTTAGGTGCTGGGGGTGTCTAAGAAGTGGACATCAAAGACATGTTACATCCAAGATGTTTGTACAGATGTTTGGAGGTCTTCTGCCAGTTTTCTGTTATTTTCTACCCTTTCATTACCCAGAAAGTTTGTTGCCATTGACTTGAAAGCTTTCTATGCACTTTTTTTTCCCTTTCCACGGAGTACTCTGCCAAAATTTTAATCCAAAATGAATCCGGGGAACAACAAAAATGCCTTCATTTATCTTTGCTTCACTTATACTGAGAAATGGATTCTGCATATACTTGAATGCTACCTTTGTTTTGTCCATAGACTTCACAAATTTTTTTCAGATGTGAAGAGGTGGCAACAAAATTTTCTTTGACTCAACTAGTGGTGGATTCTGAACATTTTCCTTCCAGGTTCCAGTGATTGTTGTAGTGACCAGTTTCTCTTGATATAATGAGAACTTCTATCTCGGCTTCCCCATTCACAAAGAAATCAACAGTACTTGGTATATCCACGTTGCACTCCTAGCAAGAGAGCAACAACCTTCAAATCTCAGCAAAGTTGCCATTTATGTTGATCATAATTAGTACACTTCAGTAGTTGTTTCATATCATAAGTTTTTCTTTTTTTTTTTTTTTCATGTGAACTGCATGACCATTTGAAGGTAAAACCATTATGTAACAAGGCAGCTTTGAATCTTGTCTTTGAGGAATCAATGAACAGCTTCCATTCCTCTGTGTCGTAACTGATGTTAAGTGATTGCATAAGACCACTAATATCATTGCAGTACACCAAATCACCTTCCATAAAGAAGAATGGGACTAGATTCTTGTGTCGATCATAGAAATGGGAAATCCATACATCACCAGCTTATAAATTCCACTGCTGGAACCTAAGTTCTGCTTTACTCTTAGGAAATTCTAAATTTCTCAGTCTTTTAGGTTACTTTTAGTTATGAGTTATAGTTCAGAAATGGATGTTGGACAATAATCTTGGTCATATGAAGTTGATGGTTCAGGCTCTTCCCCATCATCTGACTCAATTCCACACGATTCTGATGCTTCCGGGACTGTTATGTCTTCATTATTGGGGGCAGGAAGCAAAGCTGATGGAATGTTTAAATATTGCACCATTCATTTCTTTTTCTTTGACAGTCCCTTAGCAATTGGTGGCACCATGCAGAAGTAGTAATCAGTGGCATCATTGGTTGTCTCTCTTGAAATCAAGGCCACTGCAAAAGGCATAGATATTTTTTTTCTTCCTGAAATTTGTTGCACAGGCATTACAGTATATATGTGGTGCCCACTTCTTGTCTTAGTCTCCAATTTTGCATCCAAAATATAATTGGTATTCTTTTCTCACAATCGTTGTTATATTTCGCTTTTGAGATGCAAAAGTCACTTTGCCACAGAAGTTATCAGATTTGTCCAGACATTTGTGAGGATTTTTCCCAGGTAGCTTAAATGTGTGGAAAACTGGAGTGGGAAGGAGAATAATTATATATAATAAGCTTATTAAGAAAATAATAATTAATCTGGCAAGGACAATAATTTCGCTGAAATATTTATATAATCCTTGTAATGTATTTTGAAATCTAGAGCCAATCAACAATTTGGGATATAATTTTTGTTTTCAGTGCTCAAAAATTAGTTAAGATTGGCTATTTTTGATTTTGAAGCTTTCATGTTGTACACTCCTTCCCAGTCTTTTGAACAGGAGTAGAGGTTTATCTCTTGTTTCCTGTTTAGGATTGGGTTTCTGGTTCCTTCTGAAAGTTTCTTTCAGCTCTATACTCCTAATGCATGTCCTTTCTTATGCTAATAAACTCCACCCAGTAACTCTCTACCTTAAGTGGCTCTCGGGTCTTGTATTGGGTGAACATTAGTTTAAAAAAAAGAAAGAAAAAGAGACCAGTGTTATTAATTCATGTTTTATACTAACATGGAAAAATAAACCTGCAACTTGATATCCATCAGCTAAATTTTGGGTTTTAAAATTTTCACTGTATAATATCAGATTGGTAAACTCATTATGTTAAGAACATTGATGAAGGAAGAGATTGTTGAAAAAATAAATATTTATTAAGTAAAATTTTTTAATCATTAGGCTGTGTATTTCTTCATGAATGTACATATTTATTTGACTATATTGTGTGGCATTCTTATTTTCAAGTTAATTACTTTCCAAATATTCTTAAGTGTATACAAGGTCTGATCAAAAAATATAGGGACTGTTGCTACGGTAACAGACCTAAAGTATGCAGAGTGAAGTTGCTTGATACAGAATAACCTTGAACTCTGTTGCGCATACACACTAAATTATAACAGTCTTGCTCCCTTTCATTGTTTATAGAAGTGCTTGAAAGGAAAGTGTCGGGTGTGGTCATCTCACCACCCCACAGAACACATTTTGAAAATGGTCATAACAGGTGACGAATTGTGGTTCTATAGCTATGACCCTAAAACCAAGGGCTTAGTCGTCAGAGTGGAAGATCCCCCCCCCAATCTCTTTGAGACTGAGGAAAACATGAGTCGAAACAATGTGAAGACACTGTTGACAGTTTTTCTTTGACTACAGGACATTGTTCATCATGAGTATGCTCCACCATGTCAGACAGAAAACAAGGAGTACTACTGTGACATACTGTGACATTTGCAGGATGCTGTCTGTCAGAAAAGTTGCATGTGTCTGGTGAATGGCAACGCCACCATGACAGTGCACTTTGCTCATTCAGTGCAGCTTATGCAGCAGTTTTTGTCGAAGCACACATTTCCTAGATCTGAAAACAAACCATATTCTCCAGATCCCTTACAACTTTCCAAAAATAAAATCACGCTTGAAGGTTTATGGCCGCATTACATTGCAACATTGGTTCCTGTATGATCACTGAAGTTAAGTAGCATCAAGCTTGGTCAGTCTCTAGATAGGAGACTGCTTGGGAATACCAGGTGCTGTAAGCTTGGATCTGCAGGTGGTAAAATGGATAATGACTTTGAATTGTTAATCAGAGAACAGAGTTCAAATTCCAGTTGGGTTTGTTATATTCACTTACATGGGAAAGGTAAGAATATCTGTTTTCTTGTCATAGCTATGGGTTAATTAGTAAGACTTGTACCACTAAATCACTATCTCTAAAAAAAAAAAAAAAAAAATTCTTACTATCTAAAAGTATTTTCAGGCTTTAAATAAATTGCAAAGAGTTGATAAGCTGTAGAAAATGAATCATTCAATAAAAAAATTCCTCTTGAAAGGAACAAGAAGTCAAGGAAATTTAAGAGAATGTGACAAGGCAGGTGATCGCTATCCCAAAGTAGGAGTACCAGGAATGCTTCCATCAATAGAAACAATGCTGGATAAAATGTGGCTTTAGAAGTGGACTATGTTGGAGGAAATTAAATCCCAAATTGATATGTTCTTTTTAAAGCATCAGTCCTGATGCTTTTTAATGAGACCTCGGACAAATGAAAATTTTTTTTTTTTTTTTATTCAGGTCAAAATTGTCTTATGGTCTTCTTTCTGGAGATTATTCCAAGCCCCCCAATGAGGATGAAACAGAAGAGGCTGAATATTTGTCGGTAAGGTTTTCCGTTAGAAAATGTGTTCCTGCACTTTTTTTTTTTTTTTTTAATTATATTCCTTAACTTTATGATCAGCAAATCCAAGATTAATTAAAATGGTACATGCACGATTTAAATGATAAATAGATAATTATCAAACTTCTTACTCCTGAGAAGAAAGTCTTCCTCTTTTTTTATCCACAAATATCAGTGACGTTGTGGTCTTTTGGTCTTTGTCTAAGAATAGTGCCATATTTGCTATACTTGAATTGAAGAGTTTGTTGGAAATTCTCTTTTAGAGCAGGAGTACACTGCTCTAAAAGAGAAAGTTTTTTTTTTTTTTTAAATTGTGGCTGAGAGATGGCTGGATTTTACTCTTTGTTTTTTAAATCAGAGTTATCTTCCCCTTATTTAGCAAACTGTATTTTCTCTTGAATTGTCTTGCCTGCCACTGTACTTTATTTTTTATCTTTTTTTGAGGGAGCAAAAACAACAGCACCTACGGTTTTAAAATTGTTATAACTTTATTTGTATTGCGTGTATAGATTTTATGTTTTGTATACTAATAAAGGAATGGATAAATAATATTTTGACATAATGCATTATGTTCTGCATGCATGGTTTGACATTGAAAAAAAAAATTGAAAAAAGTAAAAGTATTTTCCTTAAAATCAGTCAGCCATTGATGATAGCATCTGCTCCATACATCGTTCTTGCTATTGCTATCTCCGTCATCACCATTACTTCCCCATCAATATCTGCCTGAGTAAATCCACCAAAATCAGCTGATTCTGAATCAAAGAATATTCCTGAAATTCAGGAGCAGCCATTTTCGTCCAAGGGGTGGGGGAATAAAAAAAAAAAACAACCTCATCTTCAATTTCAAAATTCTGTATCTCATGTCAAGTGAAGAACAATGCAAATGGTGTGTTGGAAAATGGAAGTTTAACCTCGTTTTGAATTGAAAGTAGGCTGTTTCTAGCTTAAAATACTGGAAATAAGTTTAGTGAAGTGTTTATTTTAAGCATCCTTTCTCAAGGTCACATGATGTACCTACAGCATGCTAAAGGTTTTAAATTGGTTGACAACAATAGTTAAAGAATCCAGACTGTACATTGCCCTATTGTTAACAGTACATAAAATGGAATTGGAGTCAAGTTGAAATTTTTGTTGAGCCGTTTTATTATTTTATGAGAAAATATTAGAACAGAAATAATGTAAAGAGAAGTGATAAAAAAATTAAACCATTTTTTTTTTTTTTTTTTTTTTTTTGTAAGAAATTAACATTTTGATTTAATTTTTGATAGTAAATGCAAATGACACAGTATAATAAAATGACAGATGAAAATAATCCTGTTTCCATCTTGAGAAAATATATAGTTTGAAGGTCTACTATATTTATGGATAAAAGTGTTCAATATTAAAACAAGATTATTTACATTGCTTGGACTGTTGTTCTCATCTTTGTTGCCATATTCCTAACAGAAGAGGCATGACATGAACTAGAACAATCTACTCCAGTGGACAAAAGCTGGAGCATACAACAGCCAAACCGTCCTGGAAATAGCAACAAAGATGACAATAGTCAGAACAATGTAAATAATTACAATACCTTATCTCAGAAATATAGATAGATATCAGAGATAGATTGGGCATAAATATAAAAGTGGACACTAAAATCAACACTGAGTGGCGACAGTCTATTTCACAAACATGGTCTGAAGATTGTGTTCAAGCATGAAACATTCACCACTGAGTGTTGACCTCAGTGTATACTTATATATATATATATATATATATATATATATATATATATATAGTATCAGCAGAGATTAAATTTTTGTGGTTCACTAGCATCATCATATATTTTTCCCCCATAAAATTCTTGCTGAAACTGATTGCACATAAAACCCACTTTCTTTTTAATATATTAAATGTCATAAATCTGTAATAAATACACAAAAAGAAATTTCATTTTGAACTGATTCATATTCTACTTAGTTTAATTGATTTAAATTCCACTCGAGTATAGAATTGCAGTTCATTCTTTTGTGTTGTAAGGAGGTTGGTGTTTTATTCTTGTTCAATAATGATAAAATCAATGACTAAAGATCAGTATTTCTATTAAAGTTTTTTTTAATTTTTTTAAAGCCTCCCAAAGGAATTCGGCCACAGATGTTTAAAAATCTCATTGGAAGAGGACATCCAGAATTTTCATCGAAACGCCAACAAGATGCACAGGATTTTTTCCTTCATTTAATCAACTTTATTGAGGTAAATTAATGGAGATGAGGATAGGACAGATTTCTCTTTATCTTTTCAACTGGTTTGCCAGAAACAAGAACGTTGACATGTCTGGAAGGGTTTTTTTGGGTTAAAATTGTCTTTTTCTCTTCTCTTCATTTTTTCTCTCTTCTCTTTCTTTTCTCTGTCTCTCTTTTCTCTGTCTCTCTTCTCTTTCTTTTCTCTCTTCTCTGTCTTTCTTTCTCTCTTTCTTTCTCTCTGTTTCTTCTGTCTCTGTCTCTCTTTCTTTCTCTGTCTTTTTCTTTCTCTTCTGTTCTCTTTTTTTTTGTTCTCTGAGATTTTCTTTTCTGTCTCTCTTCTCTTTTCTGTTCTCTGTCTCTCTTCTTAATTTCTCTCTGTCTTTCTTGTCTCTTTTCTTTCTAATCTGTCTCTTCTTTCTTTTTATGTCACAGTTGTTTAAATTAGGATATTGTCTTTTTTAATCCAAAACAATGTTTTACATCTAAAGTTTTATTTTATTAATTGACAATATTTACCTAATTTCTTGTTTTTTTGTTTTTTGTCTATTTTGAGAAAATAACTTTATTTTAATCTGGAAAATATATTTATTTTTAAGGTGTTCTGAAAAGGATTAGAGATCTTCCATCAGTGTTTCTACAAAGCTCAGTGATAACTCCCTTTTTTCTTTTTTCTCTCTTTTATTTTGGAGAAACATTTTCACTTTAGCAACTTTTCAGACAGTTTATTTTCTGTCTCTTTTCCGATATATATTTATATGTCTATATATATATTCTCTATCAGTCTAATATATATATATCTCCTCTGTTCTCTCTAAAATTCTCTAATCTCTCTTATATTCTGTCTCTATATATATATATTATCTCTATTCTCTTTCTGTTCTCTGTCTATATATTTCTGTTCTCTGTCTCTCTCTCTTTCTTTATATTATTATTCTCTCTCTCTAATACTATGTCAAATTTATCTTTCTGTATCTCTATATATATATTCTATTCTAATTTCTGTTCTCTGTCTCTGTTCTTTTTCTATTCTCTGTATCTATAATTAGAATTATTTCTATATATCTCTTCTTTCTATATATATATGTTCTATATATATATATATTTATTCTTTGTCTCTCTTTCTCTGTCTCTATATATATATATATCTCTGTCTCTATTATCTGTTCTATATCTCTCTTATTTATATATATTTTTATATTCTCTTTCTATTCTATATATAATTGTTCTCTTTCTATTCTATATATATATATATATATTCTCTTTATTTATATTATATATATATATATCTTTTGGTCTCTCTTCCTTTATTTTCTCTGTCTTGTCTTCTTTTCTCTCTTCTTTCTAAAAGTCTCTCTCTCTCTTGTCTGTTCTCTTCTCTCTCTTCTCTGTTCTCTGTCTCTCTTCTCTGTTCTCCGTCTATATCTTCTCTGTTCTCTGTCTCTCTTTCTGTTCTCTGTCTCTCTTTCTTTTCTGTTTCTTTTATATATCTATAGTATTTCTTTCTCTTCTGTCTGTCTATATTATATATAATATGTCTCTCTTTTATCTCTTCTCTTTTATTATCTTCTCTGTCTCTTGTCTCTTTGTATATATATCTCTTTCTCTGTCTCTGTCTCTTTCTCTTCTTCTCTGTCTCTCTTCTCTTTCTGAAAACAAAAAATTATTTTCTTTTTTATCCAAAATTTTATGTATAGTACATATATTTAAATTATAACTATATTGTCTTTATATTTTAAAAAAAATAGAGTTGTTTTACATGACTAAAGTTTTAATATTAACCTTTCTACATTAATTGACATCAGGACAATTCCATATATTTCACATTATTACACACACATATATATATATATATATGTTTCAAAAGTTACTATTTTGAAAATAACTATAATATATGAGAAATAGGTTTAATATATGGAAATATATTTATTTTAAGGTGTATGTTGAAAAGGATTATATATATATATATATGACCATCAGTGTTTCTACAAAGCTATGATGAGGTATATATATATATATATAGCATTTGAGGTGTTATTTTTTTGAACTGCAACACTAATGGAATTATTTTGGAGAAAAAAATATATAATATTTCACTGAAATAGATAGCATTATTTTCAGACATATATTGTGTGTGTGTATATATATATATAATATATTATGGTCTATATATATATATATATATATATATATATATATAATATATAAAATATATATATATATATATATATATATATATATATAATATTATATGAAAATCTATATATATATATATATATATATATATATATAATATTATGAACTATATATATATATATATATATATATATATTCTATATATATATATATAATATTAGTGGTCTATATATATATATATATATATATATTAGTGGTCTATATATATATATATATATATATATTATTAATATATCTATATATATATATATATATATATATATATATATATATATATATATATATATATATATATATATATTAGTGGTATATATATATATATATAATATTAGTGGTCTATATATATATATATAACATATACTGGTTATATATATATATATATATATGGTATATATATATATATATATTAATTCTATATATATATATAATATTATTCAAATAAAAAGATATATATATATATATTTAGTGGTCTATATATATATATATATATATATATATATTTTCATATCTATATATATATATATATATATATATATATAATATTATATGGTCTATATATATATATATATATATATATATATAATATATATGGTATATATATATATATATATATATATATTATAATGGTCTATATATATTTATATATATATAAACACACATAAATTTCCAAGAGGATAGAATCCAGGTAGAACTCAATGTCCAGGACAGAGTAAGGATATAAATAAAGGGTATTGGAAAATACTAATATTCTAATATATATTATATAGATTTATTATATATTGGAATCAAATTAGTTCTAATTCATCAGACCTATAAAAAAACAAATATATGAAGATATTTTTTTATTTCTTTAAATGTGTAGGTCTGATGAATTGATTGTATATATATATATATATATAAATTAGTAATAAAATTATAAACATGGAATATTAGTGTTTGAACTTTTTTTTCTATCTGCCCTATCGGTTGGCATATTAAGCTAGTGGCAAGCTCTTTATATATTAGGGCCTTCATCACAATAGGTAGAGAGGAATATATTTTATGTGACTTTTTAGTTGATTTTTGCAATTAATTTTGATTATTCCCAAATTTATTTCCAAGTTATAAAAATTATCATATAAAAAAAAATTGTCTTAAAAAATCACCTAAAAAAATTGCCAAAAAAAATCACAGTAATGAAAAATTGAAATCCAAAATTTGAAATGTGTATTTGAAATTATGGGGATTGCAGATCTGGATAAAAGGAATAGAATATTTTTAATTTGCTTATAGTGTCATCATACCATTATTGGAATTGGGCTATGTTGGGTTATGGCCTCTAGGATCAAAGTTGAAAAAATTGTGACACACTGACATTCACATTTATTATATAGAAGATATATATCTTGATTTATTTCTATATCTTTATTGATTTTTATTTCTAAAGATTTAATGAATTTATTTTTGATCTGAAATTTTTTATACTACTTCAAACATTATTTTTTTTAGTGGATAAATTTAATATATTTTTGATCTGAAAAACTTAAAGAAAAACATGTGCCCTCTGGCAGGTTTTTAAATCTGCATCCCCTTTTTAGGAGATTGGAGATTGGACAATGATTTCTCCTGCAAAGGGGGACTATGGGTTAAATAGTAGGACTCTTATCTGGAAAAAAATTTTCTCCCCAAAAATTGTTAATGTAATTGTTATATAGGAATAAAGTGTTGTTGCCTTTACATTTGAGTTTGAACATAGGTTGCCAGTGAGCAAACAGAGGTGATCCCATTATTGAATTAAGTAGACCATGTGACCATAGAGGAAATGTATATATGGAAGGTAGCATGATGTCTAATTGATCTGCATTTCTAGTTTATCCTCTATTACTATTCAGATTGTTATTTCTAGTCTATCCTATTACTATATGCACAACTATTCTCTTCACTATACTATTTCTTTGTTCAGATCACTATATGGATTACTATTTGAGTGAGTATTATCAAGCAAGTACTATTATTGTGTCAGTGCTATTTGAAAGCATCTGACACCACATTGTTCATTGGTGTTTTATAGTTGTACAAATTATAAAAGTCTCTACTACAATGAGCAGTTATTTTAAGTGACAATGAGTATTCATTGACATCACAAAAGTAATATTCATTCACAAAGAATTACTATTCTGACAATCCCCAAAAATATGTTTTGGCTTTTTTAGTAACCCAAAAAGGGCTGATAAGCCGAAAAATCAATCTTTCTTGGAAGATACTTACTGTATAACATGTTTTTTTTTTTTTTTTTTTTACTGACACTTTCCTCTTTCCATTTGATCTTGTGCTTAGTAAATATAAACTCATGATTTTTTACTGTGAATTTAGCAAAATTGTGATGAAAGCAATGATGATAATATCTATAATCTGTCCAATGAATATATTTTCCTTAATCATGGTCACAAATCCCACAACCCCTGAGGGTCATAGAGGCATCACATATACTGCAGTTGTAGCAGCAGTGGTGTGTCTTGCCTGATGAAACCCTCCCCTCCCCAAGCTGATTTGGATTCACTTTTACTTCTCTTAGACTAGTTGCCAACCAAGGCTAGAGAGCCCAGTCTCTCCCGTTATTTAACCCATAACTGGGGGAGAAGAAATGGATTTATATTTTTTCCAAGGGTATTTGCATGTAAGCGAATGTAACAAAATCTACCCGAATTTGAACTTGGCTCTCCAGTTTCTCATTCCGATCCATTATTTCCTTACACAACTTGCACATCCTTTAAAGAAAGAACTTGTTTACAAAATCAACATTCCTTAACACTTATATAAAATGGTGGTGGCTTATATGGTTGAAAGACCAGCAGATTGTTGTCAGTTTTAAAGATGTACTGGGAAATCTTGAATCAAGGGAAAAAGTCACTGAAAATTTAAGGAAATTTACTCCTTCAAATTTAATTGGTGTTCCCAAATAATGGGAATTGATGCATCATCATAAATGCATATTCCTCTAAACAGACTTCAAAGCAATTTCAGGGTGTGGCAGAAATACCTCCCATATTTTTAAGGTTGACAAAAAGACCAAGGTACTGCTATTAAAAACATTATTTCACTGTTGTTTAAACAAAGAACTACAGTTTTTATACATTTGGTTTTAAAAAGGTCATCCTCCAAATGGTGACTTCTATTTGTAATTTTAGATGATTTTTATAGTTTTCCATCACCCAGAAGTCTACCTGGTGGCTTTCTTTTAAGTCCTGATCCTGTAGCCCTGAAATTTTCTACTCATTATCAATTTTTCTATCTGGAAAAACCATCATTCTGATGTAACATGAAATGAATACAAAAAAACCATGTGTAAATTTAAGATTCACCAGTCTTAAAGAAAAGGTATTTATACTATATTTATAATAAATTTATATTAATTTTTCATTGCCAATATCTCAAGTGGCTCAAAGCCAACAGACTGCTTTTGTACAAAGTTGAAGAAAAAGTGAAATGCGTTTCTTCTGGAAAAGTCCGATACACGATAGAACTGACTGCATTTTTGGTGTCCCTGTGCCTTTTTGGAAGCTGCTACCAATAAAGGTAGAAATTTTTCTTAACCATATTTTTTTTACTTGTAGATCTTTGTTTACAGGAATTTTAGTATTTTTGAAGATCAATTAAACTTTTTTTTTTTATTAGTAATCATTTCACCCTCAAACAAGACAATAAAGCCACTAAGATGTAAGGAGTTACAGGATGTGAAAGAATATGAGAAGTAAAACACTGTTATGGAGAGAGAGAGAACAATAAAAATACAATAATTAAGAAAACGGAAGATAACGATTGACATTGAAGAAGATCATTGTTGACGTTTCAGTCAACAATGAAGTCATAAGAGAGTTCCACAAGTGAGCAGAAACTGTTAGCATAGAACTTATTTACATCTAGCAATTTTAAATGGTAAAATGATGAGACTAAGCTGTCGCTCTAGTAGTGTTCTTAAATTTGTAAAGTCAAGGTACCAAAGAGGAACAATTACCCTGAAAATTAGTTTAAAAATTAAGTCTTCAAAGGTTGCATGATTGCAAGTATATATTGTATGTATATATGCTTACTATGAAATAAATGTTGCAATTCATATTTTATGATTTGTATATCATACTTATTATAAAACCCAGGTTGTGTGTGTGTCTGTTCGTTTATATATTGGATTGGATTTCCTACATTTTTCAACTGATTTCAACAAAACTTCACAGGACTATGTAAAATTACGTTGCGGTGGTTCTGACAGTACCCAAAATTGGAAAAACACAATTGTTTTTGCATGAAATCAATTTGAAAACACGATTAAGAGGCATTGCGAGAATGAAAGGGGGACAACTCATATCGAGTTATACTTATTATAAAACCCAGGTTGTTTGTGTGTGTGTGTATGTGTTCATTTATATATGGGATCGGATTTCCTACATTTTTTCAACCGATTTCAAAAAAAACTTCACTTTTTTTTTTTTTTTTTTATTGTCTTGCACACTTTTTCTTTATTTTCTTCAGAATTTTTTTCCATATTTTTACATTGTTTTTAAAAAAATTCTATTCAATCGGTAGACTCATAACGATTGAAAACAATGTTTTTGTTTGGTTTGGGTTTGACCAATTCGTAAAAAAAAAAAACAAAACAAAAAAAAACTAATTAAGACATGCATGTCTGTCAACCTTAAACAATAATCTTTGTCAATTTTATTATTCAGTTTTTATGATGGTCGATACTTGATCTATCTCTTACTGTTACATCCCTGGGCAATGCCGGGCTCTGCTGCTAGTGTGTAATAAATTTAATTTATAGACAGACCCATTATATTTTATAGACAGACCTATTATAATGAATGAAAAAAATGTATTTGATCTTTAAAAGATCCTTTTGTGTTCATATGATCTTTAATTTAAATTCTTAATTATTTCACAAATGTAATTTTTTTTCTTTATTATTTCACCCCAAACAAGGCAATAACGCCACTAAAATGGAAGGGGTCATGATTGATGTTGCATTTAAATTTTCAAAGAACAAACTTGACTGGGAAGCAAGAAGCCAGATAAGAGTTCCACAAGTGAGAAGTGTGAGAGAAGAAACTATTAGCATAGAACTTACATTTACATCTAACCATTTCAACTGTAAAATGGTGAGACCTTGCTGCTAATCAAATTCTGCACATAAATTGATCAAGTCTAGGTACTGTAGAGATGAGTTCATCAGGACAATTACCATGAAAGTATTTATAGAAAAAGCACAGGGAAGCTATGTTACGGTGGTGGGAAAGTGACTGAAGCTGAGATTGAAAATTTATTTCTAAAATATACTAGTTTTATGATAACTCGCAAACTGAATTTAAATTTTGGGTTATCTACACATTTATTGTCCTTTCTTCTCATTCTCTTTCACTCCCCAAATAAACACCTGGCTACAAAATGCAATTAAAACCCCACCCTTATATAAAAACAACTTATAAAAGAATTTGTCTTCAAAATAGACACAAAATAAAAACAAATCTTAAAACTACCTGATTCGGTGTGGAATTACCTATGGGGTTGGTGTGGCAGTAAAAAATCTTTTATTTCCAGTAACCCCATTCATCCTAGTGTCATTATTGCTTTGTTTTGGGTGAAACGATTAAAAAAAAAAAAAAAAAATTAAAAAAAATGATTTTCCATCTCATTATAGCTACCAAGATAATGCCTTAAAAAATGGCTTAAATTAAACAGCTTAGCGACTGGTCTCCTAAAAGCAAACAGGTTTTATGTTTCTGTCTGTGAGATGGGATTGGTTGGATTTATGCTTTCTGTTTTGTTACTAATGGAATAAAAAAAAAAAAAAACCTCAAAGGTAATTTAAATCTGGACGTGTATGGTGATTTCTATTGTGAATTGTATTTTATTTTTTTTTAATTATTTTCCAGTGGAAGTTTCTGCATATGAAGCAAAGAAAGCCCAGTTAGAAGCCCAAGGTCAAAAAATGTAAGTCTTTGTTATATATCAGGCTCAGTATCAAAAGATGTTTACTCGTTAAGTGCTAAACAACATTAATTACATAATGTCCTCTTCTTGAAATGCATGCCTCATCTTCATTTTGTCCTCACAATGTTGTGACTGATATCGACTTTCCAGTTCTGGATCTGGGAACTGCCATTGTTCTGTTCTTGGCCTGCATATGTCAGGGGTGAATGAACGAACAAAACAAAACATTGGTGCTGAAAGTATTAACTCTTTGAATTTGAAATGTTTGGAAATTTACTTAAAATAGTTGAAACTATGAAAAATCTGAAGTTTAATGCTTTGTTAGTATGGTGGGATGTCTTTGAACACCTCTCCCCAACTCCAAAGTGTACAAGAAAACGTTCAAATACTATGATGTACAAAACCATACCATACTTTTCAAAAACATATGTGATTTTCAAATAATAGGCTACCTGAAAGAAGTAGGCTGCTTCCAGCATTTATAAAAGAAAGCACAATCTTGTTATCTACAAAAAAAATAAAAAAACATACATTTACCATGAAAGTATAAAATTGCATACAAAACATCTGTAGTTAAAGCCATAAAGTTGCATACAAAATATTTGGATTTCGGCATTGAGTGGCTCATGGAGGTTGTTGTGCCGCTAAACAAAATTAGTCTCCCCCCATGTTTTTCTTAAAATATATTTAGTAAGTGGCAGGTCAGATTTTCATGATCATTTAAGTAACTTTCTGAATTCCTCTATCAAGTAACAACAAGGAGTTTCTGGTTTTAGACACAATATTTGTGTGTCCTGGGTATGACAATAAACTACATCTGCATCCTAAGATAAGCTACATCTGATAGCAAGGCCTCTGATCAGGAGGTTTTGAGGAGCATGGAGCCACCTCTTAGTTCCTGTTGTTTCTCAGTCCAGCCTGACCTGGGGTGGTAGCACCTGTTAGGGTCCCAGCTATGGGCAAATAGTTAACCCCCAAACTGGGGTCAAAAAAAAAAAAAAAAAAAAAAAAAAAAAAAAAAAATTATTACCTGCAATACTTTTTTGGGAAAAATATTACCAGAAATACTTTTTCAAAAAAAATATTACCAGCAATCAAAAATCTTGTCAGCATTAAATAACCTCTTAAGGTTGATAAGCAAACCAAAACCAAACAATATTTGTGTGGATTATAGTTTTATTTGTTTACTGGAAATAAAGAGAAACCCATTTTTGGAATTTACAAATTCAGTTTTTAATGTGAATTTTTTAATTTGATTTTAAAAAATAAAACCTTTCTTATTTTATTCTTTCATTTTTATTTATCCTATAAAAATCAGAAAGAACATTCAAAACAATTAAATCTAACAAGTAAATTAAGAACTAAATGCTCTATAGTATTTTATTCAAATTTCACTCAAATCCATTACATTCACTTATGTGCTAATACCCTTGGGAAAGGTATGAATCATCATCTTCTCCCCCAGCTATGGGTAAATAACAGAACAGACTGAATTCTATAGCCTTGGATGGCAACTGGTCTACCGCAGAAAGAAATGGCAACCTACTGTAAGGAGAAAATCTGCCTTGTCAATCATGTATCGAAAGATACATGATCGCCTAAGCATATATCACGCATGGCAGATAACTGACTAATAGTATTTTAAATAGCGTTTTTGTCACAGTGTCAGTATTGTAGGGTTTTCAGTGTCCAACAGAGAGTTAAGGAATGTTTTGAATTAATGTATTCGAAGGAAAATAAGATTTGCTAACATTTCAACAAGGAATATCAGAAATTTTAGTGGGTATTGTATATCACATGTTGCTAGAACTTCATTCAACCAAATTGGCTCAGCTTAAAACAATTATTACAGATTTGTAGAAATCTAATAATTGGGGTGGGAGAAGGAAATGGAGCTAGATCCAGATTGGGGTTGTTTGTGTGTGTGTTCATTTATATATGGGATCGGATTTCCTACATTTTTCAAACGATTTCAACAAAACTTCACTTTTTTTTTTGGCAGGTAGTGTTTCTTATTGTCTTGCACACTTTTTTTGTTTATTTTTACATTCAGAATGCTTTAAAAAATCCATTTACAAGACAATTGTTTATAATAAAATTCTATTCAATCGGTAGACTCATAACGATTGAAAACAATATTTTTGTTTGAGTTTAGGTTTGACCAATTCCTAAAAACAAAAAACAAAACAAAAAAATAAAACTAATTAAGACGTGTGTCCGTCAACCTTAAACAATAATCTTTGCCAATTTTATTTTTCAGTCTTTATGATGGTCGATACTTGATCTATCTCTTACTGTTACATTCCTGGGCAACGCCGGGCTCTACTGCTAGTCTGTGATATTTTGTCAAAAAAAAAAAAAAATCTCTGCACAAGATGTGAAGAATTCATTCACTTTGTGAATACAATGATCACTCGGTACACAAATCTCATTGCTGATTGAGTAACCTCATGGGAGAGTGGTGGTTCACAGATGTGCACTAAGTTTCCTAATGAGTTACCAAGTTACATCAAAGATGATTCAAGGCTAATTCAAAATGGTTGAGTACATTCTGGGCAGAGTTTGTATGATATTTTATAAACTTGATCAAGCAAAACTGTGTGCTCAGTGGACTTACGTCTCTGCTCAGTATTTTCATTTATTGATATAACCATTTCTCTTCGGTGATTTACGTCCTTCTAGATCTGGTTTTGTTCTTTTATGACCGTAATAACTGATAAACTAGAAATATACAAATTGTTTTCATAATGTATTACTTCACAATTTTTTGCATTCTTATTTTTACTAATCTGGATTAATTATTTTTTTTCCCTCTTTTCCAGTTCCCCTGAGGAATTGGTAAGGCCAAGGATTTCACTTACCTCATGTATAGAATCCTTTGCAGCCGTAGAAACAATAGATGACTTTTACAGTTCAGCTTTACAATCCAAGTCCATTGTCCACAAGTAAGTGTTGTTTTTCTATTGCATAATTAGCAAAATCATTTATAATTAAGGAATATGCTATTTATATGTTTTTAAATTCTTAGAGCCCAAATGATATTTATGAGACATTGTAAATATTTAAATTAAAAGATAACATCACATTTACATGACATCAAATAAATTCAAAATTAAAAACCAGCTAGTACATTATATTTAAAAAGGAGGTACAACATTACTACTGGATTCTAATGAAATGGACTTTGTCAAGAATTGGAGACACTAGTCAGTTGAAATCTTGAAATACACGAACTTCATAATTTCAATCTTTTTTATACAGAAATTAATCTGTAAATTAAAGAAAAATAATTTGAAATATAATAGGAATAATTTATCTATTCTGTTAAGAAAATATGGTAAATACATTGTTTGTGTAGAATACAAGAAATTTTTTAATGTAAATTTAAGGTAAGAAAGGAGGGTCATATTATACACAAGTACATGTTTTATTCAGGTTAAAAAATTTTTATTTAAAACAGCCGGATTGCAAATACACTTACTGCAATAGATAATAAAACCCAAAGTAGACAGGTGTTGATAACAATTGTTTACAAAAAGGTATTTTATATGTTGACAATATTTGTTACTCTCTTTATTCTTAATGAAAGACAATATTTTTTTTTTATAGTTTATTACTATATAGAAATATAATAAAATCATATCGGACAAAAAAGTAGGATTAATTAACACCTTAAAATGTATTTCCAGGTATGTCTAGTTAGCATCTTTTCCTGAAAATTAAAAATTAAGTTTTGAAACTGAAATTAGAAGAAACATGCATGGCTAAACATCTGGTTCATTTCTATTTTTTAATATTGTGAAAAATTAAATATTTTAGTGAAATATATGTATGACATTGAGATTTTAGTGGATAATATGGTACAACTTTAAAAAGAAATTTAACATAGTGATGGTTCTACTATATAGGGTCGTGTTATACACTAGGATTTAATTTATTCCCCTGTTTTTAGCTTCAGAAACACGGTTCGTATTATACTAAAGAAAATACAGTAAACAAAGATTTGTTGTTGAAATACACCCAGTAATTTTTGCAACTAATTTTTATCTAAATGGGCAAGAGTTATCTCCCTTTATAGCCGTATGCCTAGTTTTGTGAATGATTCTCTCAAAATATTCTTTGAATAGCATTTAAAAAAATTAAAAAAACTCTTACTGTGCCTTTTGATGATTGTCAACATTAAATCTGTGTTTATTTCCAGAACAACAAGATTTACTTCGTTTCCAGATTATCTTATGGTCCAGTTGAATAAGTTTGTTATTGGCAATGATTGGGTGCCAAAGAAACTTGGTATGTAATTTTTACTTTTGCTTTTATTTATAGGATTTTTTTTATTTGGTAAAAAAAAATTCTATGAAAAAATAGTTCAAACAAATGATTGAGGCAAGATTTAATTTATATGGGCACACAATAAATATGGACGACAAACTGAGTTTAAAAAAAACAAAAAAACAGATGATAAATTTATTGTTAACACACAAAAATGAATGAATTACACAAATTAAATGCATTGTGTGCCAAATGATGGCTAATAACATGTATGTAAATTATCAATGAAAATGAAATGTGCGTTTTTACAATAAAAATTATAATGCTGCATAAGGTCCTCAGAAAAGGAAACTAAATAAAATGAAGATAGGAGAAAATACTTCTGAATTGGTACAATTTTCGAAGCAAAGTTCGTGATAACAGCGAAGAATAGAACAAGTGCACCAGCTGAAGACTTCTCCTTGATGTGAGAATGACTTTGATATTACTTAAAATTCTCGTCTGGTGGTTGCTGAATTTCTTCTGCATTATTTTTCTTTCTGGACTGGAGCGACCTGGATTTCTGCAACAGCTGTTGACTCTGAAAATTAACTCCAAGAAAACTTAAATAACCTACAGGTAGGCTCCAAATACACTTCTTGGAATTTGGAGGGAAACCCTTTTATTGGTTTTGGATGAAAAACAATTGCAGCTGCTTTCCCAAAAATCGAAACGTACTAAAAATATTTTTGAAATTCAAAAATTAAGCAAGAGCTCAATGCCGCATCTGCTTTCTCTCTGAAAGGCAAATGATACATACTCAGGTAGCTTAAATTTCTTATATATGTAAATGTGTGTATGATGACAGTAACTCTAAAAAATGTGGTAATTCACTAACAAATGCTAAAAGATTTATTTCATGTTAATAGTCACATCCTTATTAACATTATCTTCAGAAACATTAACTATCACGTTTGAAGCCTAAGTTAGAAAAAAAAAAGAGATTTAGCATGTTTTTATCAATAAATAAAGAAATTAAGTATTATATTTCTTACAAATGACCTGCCATTGTCAATGTGAATTTGCCCTCCATCCTCATAACTTAGAATAGCATTGGCACATTTCAAGTTATTAAACCTTGCTTCTTTCCATTCTCATTGCTGAGAGTCAAGGACTATGTGCAGTTATGGTTTTGAATTCAGAGTTGACCCTTTCCTAGACTGGTTACCAACCATGGCTAGAGAGCCAAGTCTGCATTGCTATTTAACCCATACTTGGAGGGAGAAGAGATGGATCCTTACCTTTCTCAAGAGTATTTGTATGTCAATTAATGTAACAAACTTGACTTGAACCCAACTCTCATATTTTTTTTCGTTTGTTTGTTTCAAGTTGCTATCTATTACACTACAAGCACATCCTTTATGTCCATGGTCCTCATCAAGAGTGGGGGCGGGGAAGAATGATGTTGCTGGATCTCAATTTCTGTTCTGGCCATTACTTGAAAGTTAGTTACTGATCCACAGCTAATCTGCCCTCGTTGCAAGAATGAATTGGTCACTTGAAGTATTATCAGGGTAACTAAGGACTCCCATTTACCTCAGTTTTGGAATCGGTGATCCTTCTCTTAGACAAACTGTCAACCAAGGCTAATAACCTATGTCTACCCGTATTCCAAGTGGTTGTAGTGGGTACCTTCTTGCATTGAGATTGTCATCCTCTCTCCTTATTCCCTTTCTCCCCTCTGGTGGCAGTGATGAGGATGGCTGTGTGAAGGCTCAGCCTACTCTCGAAGTGTTGTGAGTGTGAGCAGGAGACACAGAGGAGTGTTGGTGATGGACCTGGATGGGTGAGTTGGGACCTCCTGACAGTATATATCACTAATCTTAATGGTTGGATTCAGATATATTATTACTTTACTATTATTTCTTTCATTTTAATTTCAGATGCTTTTCATTACAACACTTCAAAATTTCATCCTTGATAATACTTCATTTTATAAAAGAAAGAAAAAATACTGCAAATGTACTATTTTTAATGTATACAGAGTGTGGCAAAAGTAAACCTTTTTTTTTTTTTTAAACTTTTATTGAACAAAAGTGAATTACACTAGTTTAAGAAAATTTATAAATGTTGTCACATAAAAACATGATTTATGATTAACGAACTATTTAACATGTACAATATAATGCTGAACCATATCAGCAACACTTCTACAAACCATTTGCCACATTTTTATATTAATTTCAAAAAATTTATCAGAAATTGCTTTTTTAAATCCAGGAATTGCTTTCTGTTTGAGCTTTCAATACACCTCACAAAAAAGGGTCTGGTGGTGTTAGGTCTGGTGGTCATGATGGCCACTCAATTGCTCCATGTCGTCCTATCCACCTCAGCTCGAAATTAACCTTTACCATGCTAATTTATTTCTAGAATTGTTCCCCCTGCCACTGTATATTTTGAGGGTGCAAAAACATGAACACCTACTGTTTTAAAATTGTTATAACTTTCTTTGTATTGCATGTATAGATTTTAATTTTTGTACATTAAGAAAAGAATGAATGAGTAATATTTTGGTGTAATGTATTACGTTTTGCAAGCATGTTTTGATGTTGAAAACAAAAAAATTGAAATGCGAGATATATAACAAATCCGTTAAAAAATACATAAATAATTCAATGTACTTTTATTACTCCATATGGAGTTCATGGGGTGCAATAAGAAACAAAATTGCTAAGAAAGCTTTCATTTCGTCAAAAAAATTGACATGTTTTCTTGTGTTTATATACAAGAAGACACTTGTATTTGTTTGCTCTTTCTTTCACTTGACTCGTATTTATTTGTCTCATTGATGAATAAAATTATTTCATCGTTTATAAATAGACAAAATAATTCACCTTCAGAAAGGCTATAAGGTATATTGATGGTTGCCAGTAGCTTCCATAAAATTAGTCATGTATGGATGATAGTAGCTGCTAGTGATCATCATTGCTTTCTTCCACATCACTAGTATGTTTATCATCTCTGACCACTTCACTGTCAATATTCACTTGAGTAAAGCCTTCAAAATCATCATTGGCATCTTAATAAAAAAAAAAAAAACCTGAATAAAGGCTTTGTTGGATATTGATGTGGCCATTTTTGTTTACAAAAAATAGCAAAAAAAATTAACGTGAGTTTAATCGGTATTACACCTCGTGTAGTGTCTAGAAGAATTCAAAATGGTGTTGGAAAACGGAAGTTTAACCTTGTTCCAAAGCAGCAGTTGGCGATTTCAGTTTAAAATACCAGAAATAACAGTTGATAAATGTTTATTCATAGCAACCGTCTGAAGGTGACAGAATGCGCCTAGAGCAGCAAAGGGAGATAATTCTACGGCGACTATTTTCGCCTGCTGTGTGGTAAATTTAAATAAAACTATTTACTAAATGGAATAAACCTGACTAAAATAGTGATGCAATCTTGTCACAATATTTTGATATGTAAACCTCAGACCTTGGTGAACAATTGGATCACCATTATTGAACTATTGTTACTACTTTATCTACCATTAATTGTAATTAGGTTAAATATAACTGAAGGCAGATCTAGCACAATAATAGCTAAGGTGCAAAAACATGAACACCTAGTATGCTTACGTGGTAATCATCTTCAACCACTTCACCATCAATATCCAATTGAGGATAGCTTTCAAATCAATCAAAGAAAAACTCTTGAATAAAGGCTTTGTTGGATATTGATGCGGCCATTTTTATTTACAAAAAATCACAAAAATTAATGTGAGCTTAATTGATGTTACACTTTGTGTAGTCTAGAAGAATTCAAAATGGAAAAAGGAAGTTTAACCTTCTTCCAAAACAGTAATAGGCGATTTCCAGTTTAAAATACTGTAAATAACAGTTGACAAGTGTTTATTTATAGCAACCGTTTCAAGGCGACAGAATGCGCCTAGATCAGCAAAGGGAGAGAATTCTACGGCGACTATTTTCACCTCCAGTGTGGAAAAGGTTAAGATTTAACCATTCCCGAATGCATAAGCCATTTTCTTCAAATATCGTTCTGATTTTTAGTTTTTGGGAAGAATTCAATTTGCACCCAAAAAAAAGGCGTTACTTTTGCCACACCTTGTATATGAAATACTTTAAAGTGTTGCTGTCTTTTATATTTCAAGATTGCTCTTGAACAAAATATGTGAGTTTGTGTCTAAACCATGAAAGCAGAATCGACTTAAAAGCGAAAGCATAATAAACATGTTTTTTTTTTTTTTAATTTACAGATGTATCAATGGACATTCCTGATGAACTTGACCTCACTGGTCTGCAAGGCACAGGTCTTTTGCCTGGGGAAGAAGAGCTTCCATCGGAAACATCACAACCCGGTAAGCTTGGTGTGGAGATGCAAAGAGGTGGGGTGGGAACAATTTTCAGCACCCACGTCATATAATACTGTACTGTACTGATGCGGCATTCACCCTGGGCGGATTGAGCCGGCTTCTTCCTGTTATGAGAAGAAGATTCTTGGGATAAATTACAGAAGTAGGGTACCCAGGCCTACTCGGATAACGTTCTTGCTTGCCGCGGGGTTCCCACAGACGCAGAGACAGGAACGACCAGAAGCCGCCGGTTACCGATGCAGACGCTCCTTGATTTTCACCAGAGCCCTTGTTAGCGGCGTGTGTGTGTCAGACCTGTCCGCCTTTGGGTGGCCCTACCAGGAACGAAGTTCCATTCGGCATAGCTCTGACACTACTGTTTACCCCCCCCACCGACTGTGAGGTAAGGGTTGGACTTTTTTTACAGTACCAGGTGTTCCCAAGCGGTTTGAGATCTAAGTACTGACCTGGCTCTCACAATGCTTAACTTCGGTGATCGAACGAGAACCGGTGTTTCAGCGTGATTTAACCGTATAATGAACTTATATGACTACTTCAGTAATTTATTTCAAATTTAACAACTGAAATACATGTGGGTATGTATGTACTGAATATGCTCAAGTATCATGTGATGTTTCAAGACTTAATTTTGATGCTACAGTAAATGGATATATAGTCTGGTCAATGGTGTAGCCAGTGCCAGCAGTACATAGGCTAATTTTATATTTCATCTATGATGCAACTCCCTTAAATTTAGCCTAGAAATTAACTCTTCAAAAGTTGCATGATTTGTGTGCACGTGTATTTCTATGAGTGCATGTATCAGGCTTGGTGAAAGATAATATATGTTGATATCACCTAGTTGTAAATATATGTTGATATTATCTAGTTTTTAAAATCTTCTAAAACCAGGTGCTATCAACATATATTGCACCAATAATGCTTCTAAAAATATGACATCCCTTTATAAATATTTTTAAAAGTTAAAAGTTAACAAATCTCCTACGCTAAAAAAAAGCTATAATTTGTAAATCTGTAAATAAACCTAGCTTCTTATGCACATTTTTGAGAGAGAAAATCAAATGGTATAGCTCTCCAGAAATTGGTTTATGATGTGGCTTTTAAAAAGTCAAAAATGAAACCCCTCATGTTTAAAATTATTAAAAATATGGCAATTCTTTTCTGGTACACCAGTCAACTGTTACTGGGGTTTTACAAATAAATTTCTTCTAAACAAGGAAAATCAATGAGTTATTTTTCCCCCTAGATAAATATGTTTTTATCTAGCGAATACTACACCTAAAATTAAATATTAAAAATAATTTAAAGTTTTTAATTTCATTTTTATAATGTGTATATTTCCAAATCTGCGAGTAGCATATATTCTTTACACATTTTAAAACTGAAATGAAAAACTATTTTATAATCATTTTAATATATAATCTTGAGTGTATGAGATAAAACCATAAAGATATTTGTAAAAATAAAATAATTGAATATTCTTTGTTTAGAATAATTTTACAGACAGGAACACCCACTGAACATTAGTGGCTAAAAAAAGAATAATTTTTACTTTGGGTTTAAAACAAAATGAGTTGCAGTTTTGAAAATGTACACATTTTAAAACTGAGATTAAAACTTACTTTATTTTTTTAATATCTAATTTTATGTGTATTTTATTTGTAGAAAGCAAACAATTTTACACTAGAGACTCACATATCCGGAAATATACACATTTTAAAAGTGAAATTAAGAACTATTTTAATTATTCTTAATATCTAATTTAGGTTCATTCCCTAGATGAAAAATAAATTTATTTATTAAAAAAGATCTTCATTCATTTTTCTTGTTTACAACAATTTATTTCGTGATTGGTGTATTGGCTTAGTAGAAAACAATTACAAAAAATCCGACTTTATAACATTAAGATGAAACTAGAAACTAATTTTTTATTTTTACTCGCTATGTTGTTAACTTAATTTTAACACAAAGTCTTTTTTTGAAAACTGAAACATAGATTTTCATATTTCAAACATCATATCGTATTTCCTTTTTTTTCTGTTTGAAAGCATGATTTTCAAGTGTCATATCTGTCGTATTCCCTTTTTTTTTCTTCATTTCTTTTGTAAACAAATAGATTTCACATTTATTTCCTAAAACTAGTCAATCAAATGTTTTTTAACATTTTTGTTCAGTCTTTTCTCTTACAATGGTATAAATCTTGATAAAATTAAATTTTATTAACATCTGAAAGTCTTTTTCAATATTGTTTCTTTGGATATGGTCACTCAGTAGTGATATAGCACTTAAAAAACTGAACAATTTCGGTCTTGTAAAAATTTCGATGTGGTTTCACTGTGTGAAGATGAAACAGAAAAAAAGTCATTTTTTTGGTTAAACTGCACATCTCTACAGGGAAGTTACTCTTTTGTGATGTAGATGTTATTTCTATTTTATAAATTTTTTTATTTCAGTTGTACGGATAGATGATAATTTAGTGTCCCAACTTCTTGATATGGGTTTTCCCTTGGAGGCTTGTCAAAAAGCAGTGTATTATACAAACAATGCTGGCTTGGAGGTTGCTACCAACTGGGTGATGGAACACATCGGAGATGATGGTAAGTCTTTTCCTGGATTGACAAATAAAATTTTTCTTTTCTTTTATCTTTACTTTTTCTTTCTTACAAAAGGAGTAGTTTATTTCCCGTCTATTTGATATTTTTTTTTTTTTTTTAGCACTCCTTAAATAGATTACTCCACTTAGAAAAAATTTTGGGGGTTGGGAGAGAACTAAATTTTGTAAGTTAGCATTCTTTAGACCTTCAGGCTGTGACACTTGAATGAATTTTTCAGAATTGAAAAATAGAATTTTTATTTATTTATTTTTTTTTTTATCATTTCAGAAGTTGAGAGGAAAGGATCCTGTTCATAATATTGATAGTGTAAAATTGGTCCCTGATTTTTATAATAGGAGTTGACATGCCGTTAAATCCAACATCCATCCATCCTGATTTTTACAGAGTTATTAAACTTATTATTCACAATGTCAAGTCTGAAAGAATAGTAGCATCATTAATATCTGTATATTTAATTTTTCTTTTTTGAACTTTCTTTTGGAAGCATATGCACAAACATTAAGAGGATAATAATTATTTATCTTAAATGGGGAATAAATGGATACATACTTTTATTAATTCTATGTAAATTTTTAATGGTTAATTACACGTGTATATATCTATTTATTTTTTATTTAAAAGAAATCTTTGATCCTGTAAAAAAAAAAAAAAATTCTGTTTTCATATACAAAATCACTAAGTCCAATAACCGTAAAAGTTAGGGTTGATGGACAAACTGTATTGATATAAGTAGAATCTAATTTCTGAATTGATTTAAAAAAAAAAAAAAAAATTTTAATATTTTTTTTTTGTGGCTACTTATGTCAATTATGTGCAATATATGTCAATTTGAGCATTAACCCTTAGGAGAGGACCTGACCTAGCTAACAGCTGAAAAATTGAATGACAAAGGAGATGACTGGGCTGATCCATCAGCCCAGTAACACAAGCCTCAAGATTAGTTGGCCAGTCGTTGTACTAGCCAATCAGATTGCTTCTTGCACATCTGGACCTTTCAATGGCAGTTTCTATGACAGATTCTATATCAATTTTTTTTTTCCTCTCTTTTTGTGTTCCTAGTGAGGGCATGTGACAAAGGTTCCATCTTCTAGGCATTGAAATTCCAAATGAAGCTCCATCTCCAAAGGGTCAATTGAAATTTAAAAAAAAAAAAAAAAAATGGATCTTAATTTAAAAAAGATCTTTATTCATTTTAGATTTGAATTTGCCAGTCTTAATAGAATTTTGTGAAGTTAACTTATCTGTTTAAATAAAGATCTAAACCTGGATCAGCCTAATCCAAATCTATATATTGGCATCTACACTGTTATTTCTGGTGAACTTTAAGAATTGCAAAAATATGGTCAACTCTATAACTTATTAACTCTAGTTGACAGGAATTTCTGTCATTGCAGTTCCATTTGAAAATAATGGAAATTCCTGCGACATTTAATGAATTAAAATAAAAAAAAAAAAAAATTATTTTCCTTTTTTTTCAGATTTTAGCTCCCCTTTGCAACTACCAGGCAGTGATCAGTCCAAGTCTGACGTTTGCCCCGATGAGAGTACTCTTGCGATCATCATGTCAATGGGATTCACTCGCCCACAAGCTCTCAAAGCCCTCAAAGCTACAGTAAGTCTCTCTCTTAACATTGATTTTATTTATACTCAGCTAACACAAATACCACTTTAATGGTCACAAGGCATGTTGTGTGTATCCACTAATATATATACAATTTCCTAATGAGTTTAAATCAAAAAACTCACATGGACCATTTACATTGTTCATAAAAGATTTTTTTATTCAAGCTTAAAGTTTACAATTAAATTATTATTGAGTCTTTTAATTATCATGTAATTCTTATATATATATATTTGCTCTAAGCATTATATTTAATGGGTACACATGGGTTATTTTAAACTGTGGAATTTCCATCAGGGAAACCAGTTCATTCAGTGTGCTCTACCAGTTAGGCTACAGGAAACCATTATGATAAAGCAAAGTTCAATTACTTGCTTAAGAAAGTCACAACTCTTGGGACTTTTCAAAGTGTATATTTGGTGGGTTTATTTTATTTGTTTATAAGAGAAAAAAAACAAGCAAACTAATTTTCAAGTATTTTGTGTGTGTGTAATATATATATATATATATTTTTAATCTGACTGAATAAAATACATTATATATACTAGGGTGTCCATAAAGTCTCTTTACAATTTAAAAAAATATTACAAGAGCAAATGAACAAATATGTGGAAATTGTTACAAAATGAAGCGTAGATTCTGTCTATATTTCTGAGATGAGGTATTATGTACATTATTCGGACTATTGTCCTCATCTTTGTTGCCATATTTATCACAACATTTCGGCAGTTGTACACTCCGGCCTTCTTCAGGTGGTTGGAATTTCGAACTGAACCCTTTATTTCGCTCACTGGGATAGACTGTTCTAGTTCCACGTTTGATGGATGTCAGTTATCAGTTATCTCCTGCTAATTTCCCTCTGAAAGTTCTCCACTGCCTTAACCGGGTATTGAACTCACACTCTTTGGGTCCTGTCACTGGATCTAACCAACGCCTTTATCCGCTGTGCCATGTGTCCTTAAGGACACAATAATGTAGTCTGTTATTTGGTACAGTTGATGTCCTATCTTTGTTCCATAAACAATATATAGAAAGAAATTCTGTAGTTTCATTGACTCTGCATATCTGATTTTGTTTCAATAAACCATGACACGCATTGTGCCCTTTTTTGAGGAGTATCCATTTTTAGGGGTTCATTTAACATTACTTCTTTTAATCAACAGGATACTTGAAATACACAGATGCAATGTGATTAAAAACTTTAATAACTACTGAGTACATAGAACAAATCTGATTAAGATATCTTATCAGTTGACTTTGTAATATATTTTTTAAATTGTAAAGAGACTTTACAGACACCCTGTGTATGTATATATATATATATATATATATGTATAATAAACTATATAGTGGGTGGATACACAACATGTCATAATGCTTTAACAAAATAATTAATCAATTAAGTGTTGGGGGTGGAGGAAATGAAACTGGTTATTTATGTCAATATTTCAATTTGCTGTAAATAAAATGTTGTGGTAGGTTGGACTTTTGCTTGAATTACATATGAGTCAATAAGAAAAGATATTCTCATGATTTTTCACACCACTCACCTAGCTTATTATGAACAATTCCCAATGAAAATAAACTGCAAGAATAATGTTTCAGATATTATTACTGTATAATTATTGTTTTGTTTCTTATTGCAACACTGTGTCAATAGACTCCCTTCACCAGTTTTTAAAAATTTATTTATTATGTGTATATATCACATTATTCGGACTATTGTCCTCATCTTTGTCGCCATATTTATCACCGCATGTATTGCTTGTCTCAAAGCTTAAGCCGTGCAAGTTCATGCCATATATTAGAACGGGCGAAACCGCGAATGGCTCAGGAACTGGACCTAATCCTCAGGACCGTAATCCTCCTCGGAGGTGATGGATAACTGTGGCAATTCTAGAGCTAATACATGTGGTGATAAATATGGCGATACCTCATCTCAGAAATATAGACAGACTGTGTATATATCAGTTATAACAAATTTAGTCTAGGAGATAAGGAAGCAGAACCTGATTGGCTGCACTAGAGATAGTTTTGCTCAATACCACCAATTGCTAAAAATCAAAATCTAATGTCTTGTTCTTAACTAGCCTCATCAGATCAAGGTTTTCGTATGGATGTCATAGCACCAAACCCAGAGATATCTAAACTCTCAGCTGTATCCAGATGCTTTCTCAGATCAATGATTAAAAATGGCTTTGAGTGAATGGAGCCTGTAGGTCTCAGTGAGGACTATCCTTTTCAGAACCTCATAACTGGCACTACAGAATCACAAACAATGAACTGTACCAAATAACAGACTACATTATTTGAAGACTTTCAACAGCAGCAAAAAATAAAAATGGATAGCACATATAACTTGAGAACCTAATGACATAATCAAGATGTTGATATCCTATACTACACTGAACAAAAGGTTAGGAAGGAAGCTCCAATCAGTAGTGGACTTGAGTAACCTATATTATAGAGAAATTGTTTTAATAGAAAGATAGTATACATTTAAAGAAAAAATAGCACTGGATATTCAGACAATGGGTGCTGGATATTTCCATATAAGGAATGGTTTGGTTTGTTCTGTTTTATGGTATATCAACCTCAATGGGTTATTTAATGCCAACAAGATTTTTATTATTAATTATTTTTTTTAATATTTTTTTTTTTTTTCAAAAATGTATAGCTGGTAATTTTTTTTCTTTTTCAAAAATGTGTTGCTGGTAATAATTTTTTACAAAGTATTTCTGGTACTAAAACCTATATTTTAACACTTTCATGGTGTTTTGACCTCAGTTTAGGGGTTAACTATTTACCCATAACTGAGACCCTAACAGGTGCTACCACCCTGGATCAGGGTGGACCTGGGAACACCAGCAATTAAGAGGTGCTTCCATGCTCCTCAAAACCTCCTGATCAGAGGCTTTGCTGTTGGACATAGTTTATCATCTTGTACAGTATAAGGAATGTTTAATATTACCATTATTACTAATGGTGAGAACAGATACTACACTTTGATGGCCAGAGGGTGAAGAAAATATAACTAGTTGCACTAGTTGGTTTGTCAATGAAGATTTCCTTAAAAGGATATGGCTAACATTATCATTGTAGAGTTTCTTCCAGTGAGATGTGAATGTGTGTCTCACAATTTCTTTCATTATGTCCTCTTAACTTTTTCATCCATGAAAGGATCAATAATTAAGTGGAAAATAATTGTGCATTATGTAGAGAAAAATTAGTTTTGCTACTTTTTTGGTTTTATCTGTCATCTTTATTTAGCTTCCCTGTAATTTTTTTAAGATGGTGTTATCAGAGGTTTCTTTCTGATTTCATAGTGAAAACCCATTTACTGGTTGAATGCGAGGAATAAAATTAAAATAATTTTCATCTATCAGACCATTGCAAAAGTTTGTGCTTGATTTACATTAAAAAAAATATATATATATATATATATATATAAAAAATATGTAACTTTATACTGGCATGATTCAGATTGAAATCTTTCATTGTTTAGTTGTGAATCCAACCTTCTTGAATGTTGACATTTTGTCCACAAATGAATGCCTTAAAGATGGAGGAGGAAAAGTTGCACTTTTGCCATATTATGCTCTATGAATTTTGAAAAGGAGTAAACATCAGAACTATGACCAGAAAAAAAAAAATAAAAAATTCAGGAGTTTTATTTAGTGTTCCAGCTCTTTGGACAGCCCAAATACAATTTGGCAGACTTTGCTGAGGTGATTTTTACCTATACTATCAACCACGCTCTGGGTGATCTTTCAACGTTGATGAAGACTCTTGTTTACATTATTTATGTTGTTTGGATTGCTGCCCTCATCTTTATTGCCATATTAACAACATTTTAGCAATTGTACATTCTGACCTTCTTCAGGTGATTGGAATTTTGAACTGAACTCTTTATTTTGTCCATTTGGGTAGACTGTTCTAGTTCCACATGACATGCCTTTTATGGATATCTCAATTATCTCCCTTTAACTCTCCAAGTATTTGTTCACCACTGCAGTAGCCACGACTCTTTAGGACAAGTCACTGGATCCAATCAATGCTTTTATTCATTGGGCCATGTGTCCTCTTGCCATTGTGGAGAATAAACTGAAGATTTCAATGGAAGAAATTGCTAAGAGTTTGAAAATCGATATTTTGACTGCCTTTTGTCATTTGAAGAGACTTGGGTTCACAAAATGATTTTGGCAAATCAAAAAAGTTGACATTTTTCATCATGGAAATGCAAGATTGCATGTTGGAAAACAGATGTTGCGTAAATATAAATGAAATGGAAAAACCTCCAGTGCCTACTGTATTCTTCTGGTTTGGCTCTTTTGGATTTTCATTTGTGCCAAGTCTCTACAGAACAATTTACAGTCAGTCGAAAACTACCTCACAACCTTCTTCCAACAAAAAGGCATCAACTAGCTTGTAGAATGATGGGAAGATAGTTAAAAACAATGGAAACTATGTCCTTGACTAGTAAAATTTTGTTTTTAATTTTGTAATTAGGCAAAAAATTTGGCAATGATCTAATATTTACAAAAAAGAAAAAAAATAGCTTTTAAAGTTTTTTTTTCCTGGCTATGGTTGCAAAAAAAAAAAAAAAAGCAATAATTGTGTGAAAATAAATTTCCAAAATTTTTTTCTTTTATTAACAAAAGTTTTTCTACTGTGCATTGAATGTCTAGTTATATAAAGAAAACAAAAAAACTTTTGCACATAAAATGGCAAAGATAAAAACAAGAATTTGTAGGTTAAAAAACAGTCCTTCACACACTGCAGTGAACGTGAAAACTGCCTGTTCCATTGTTTAGAGCACTCGGCTTATATATCCCATTGTTTAGGGCATGACGTTCTCTATACAAAGTAAAAAGTCACATGGGCCTTCCATTTTTTTTCACCAACAGATGCAACATGCTGTCACTTGTTTTGATGAGGTTATTTGTGATTTTCTTCATCACATTGCATTGTTCCTACATTGCTTCACTGTTAGAAAACACAATAACATATAGCGAGAGACATGAGCTACTATGAATTCAAGGGGAAGAGAGAAAAAAAAAGTAATCTTTCCTCTTGTCCCTTTAAAAGGAGATATTTGTTCTATCATTCATTTGGATACTTTTTGCAGCTACCAATGTAAAATTCTCTAAAAAATTTTTGTGATAAATATCTTGCTAGCCTCTTAGAAGACGATGCTAATTTGATTTTCAGGATAACAATGTTGAGAGAGCTGTTGACTGGGCATTGAGTCATGCAGCTGAGTTGGATGCTGAAATGGAGACTGATGATGGCACTTCTGCAGCTGAAGCAGCACAACCTGAATATCGAGATGGGTCTGGAAGTAAGTAAACATTTTTTTTTTTTTTTTCAAATTAACAAATATTTTAGTTTTGATAAATTTCTGGGATGTGGAGTTATCATTATTTACACTATTTACATTCAAACTATTGTCCTCATCTTTGTTATTATTATCAAAACTTTTCGGTCATTGTGTCCTTCATCAGAATTATATCGATCCAGGTAACCTACAGGGAATTCTGAACCAAACCCTTTATTTAATCTATGGGGTGGGATGTGGATTTTTTTCATTTCACTGCTCATGTCTGGGGATATCTTGTCTAGTTATTTTTAATACTGCTCAGTTATTGCTTACCCCATTTCCACCGAGTCCAAGTGGACACTGCTTGGCTCAGATGAGGCCAATAGAAAAATTAGATTTCTTCATACCTGATAATTGATCCTGGTATTGGACATACAGGTAACATTGTCATCATGGAATGTAGAATCAGTGAGCTTGGGGTGTATAATAAATATATATATATATATATATATATATATAATAGATCTGTAGTTATTTATAAGTAATAAGCAGGAGTTGTGTCTCCTGCCTTGTTAGCTTTTTTTTTTTTTTTTTTATTATAACATAAGTAAAATTCCCATAATGCACTAGAAAGAGGGTTTTGGCACAAAAATACAGTCTCACTCTCATCGCCAGATGTTGGACTAGAAAATTTACATATGTTTTGTGAATAATATAAATCATTTATATAAGTAGTTGTATGTTTGATCAAAACTAAATCATTTAATAAATATGTTATATCTTGTTGCATGCACACCAAAAACTGTTTCATGTAATATTGCATATGGATATTTAACATGTGGCAGGATGATATAATCCCAGACCCCCCCCCAAAAAAAAAACCAAACCCAAGAACAAGCCCTTATCTCATTTGAATTCCACAACAGAACAGATATTATATAAATTAAATGCATCAATAATGATTTGACTATAGAAAGAAATTATCAATGGCCAAGAATTAAGGTATTACCTTAATTCTTGGCCATTGATAGTTTCTTTCTATAGTCAAATCATTATTGATGCATTTAATTTATATAATACCCTGTATTTCATTAGTTATGCTTGCATTAATTCCTGATATTTGTCCATTTATTACTGATTTTTAATGCATTTATATTATACATAAAAATACTTGCACTGAGAATTCCTTTCTTTCTGATATTGAGTGTCAAAGATTGTCCAAATTTTAGATGAAAAATTTGGTTATTAAATCCTGAAAAAGTGTTAATCATACTGATTTCTTTTGCATTTATCACTTTGTCAATGACTTTCACTAAGAGTGGTCTATTACAAGTTACTAGTTTTATCTTGTGAAAATTTCATGGCTTTCCTCTTTGAAATTTCTGCTGAATCTTGTTTCTACAGTTAATGACTGTATAAGCTCAAGGCGAGTTCTATAACAATAAAATATCTGTAAAAATTCCCCTATTGCATCATTAAATATTTGAACTTCACAACTTTAACAAAATATTGCAATAACACTCATAAATATGAATGCTGGTCGTTATTGACAACTTTTTCCATTTCACTGAAACAGGTTTTAAACACTTCTATCCTCTGTTCTTTCTCTCATTTTCTTACTGAAACCAAGTAGCAATCTTCTAAGCATAGCTTAGATGTGACACAAGGCCAAAAGTATGGGATACCCAGTGAGGATCAAACTCACTACTCTGACATAATTGATCTAGCAAATCAAGCTTGCTAACTGTTACACCACATTGAAGTGTCCCAAGTAGTGTCTTTTGATGTCCTTAGTCTTATGAGATCAAAACGAAATAGTCTATTATTTACGAGGCATTGGCAAATTAGAATAGGATTTTAGAAAAAATCTGACAAAGTTGAAAAAAAATTTTGTGTGACTCAATTCATTCTGTAGGACTTCAGAGAAAAATAATGTTTATGTTACGACACATGCGGATGAAGAAGAGAGGGTGTTGAAATTAAGTTTTTCTTTATTAAAAAAGAAAAAAAATAGTCTAGTCAAAGGACAAAACATCACATTTTTCATAGATTTTCCTAAAATTCTGATATATAAAAATTTGACTTTTTCTTATAAGTTTTTACAACTATTTATATAATAAAACTGTGGTGAATGTGAGTCTATACAGACACAAGAGGCCCTAAATTGTGTGTGGACATGTCTGTCGAAGCTTGTCACATCCAGGTTTTCCCTGTTAGCAGCAGAACAATTTGACATGTCCAGATATGAGCCTCTTCAGATCTGGATCTTTGTCAACTGTCTCAAGCCACTAAAAGCAACAGGCAAACAAGCAGTTTGCAAGACTTGGTGTCTTGTGAAGCCACCTGCTGTTTCTTTCTGAGATAGTGACCTCACTAGTCATTACTAGTTTATTTTGTTTTCTCTCATCTCTTTCTTTGTTACCTCCCTTTCCTTGTCTCCCCCCCACCTTTCAATACCCCTTGCTTTATTTTACAACACCAACTTATCAAAACATCAGATTCAGTGGTGGGTTAGGCCAAAAATTTTTTTCAGCACCCCTCAGTGTCCATGAAGTTTTATTGTAGGCAATATGTGTTTTATTTTCTTTTAATTTCTTTTTTTCTTTTCTTTTTTTCAACAGAATACAAATTAGTTGCCTTTATTAGCCACATGGGCACTTCGACACTTGTGGGACATTATGTCTGTCACATCTTGAAAGATAACCACTGGGTCATCTATAATGATGAGAAAGTGGCCCTGTCAGAGAATCCACCAAAGGACCTTGGCTACCTCTATCTCTACAAGAGAATATGAACATGCTTCCGCTTTTGTTTTAAAGAGAAGAGAAAAAGAAAAAAAAAAACCAAAAAAAGTACCGCTGCTGCTATTGTTACCGCTGCTGCCTCCATCACCTTGTTTCAACAACAAATCACTTTTTAGAATTTGTTATAATTATTTACTAAAACTATTGTTGCTATGGCTACAGAAGTTTGTTTGTTGTTTTGATATCATTGCTATTCTTACTATTACTAATTGCAAAAAAAAAAATAATGAATGTCTTGACTTATCTGGTAAAGAGGATCTTTGATAACAGCAGATGCCAGGGTTTGAGCCGCCATGCAGCTATTTTGGCCTTGTCTTTCATGGACTAACACACTTGGTTAGTTCATTTATATACTTGCAAAATCTACAAGAAATACAAATGTCTACCTATTACTATCTTCTGATTTTTTTTTTTTTTTTGGGACGGGGGGGGGGGTAGAGGTTCAAAGAATAACGGCACTTTTGCACTTGTATATAAATATATACAAAAAGTGATATTAATCACTTGTTTACTTAGAACCAAACAAAAAAAAAACCTTATCACTCTGTATGTGACTTCATTTGCTGTGCAAAAGGTTTATCCTGCCATTGAAGGTAACCAGTTCCTGAATTGGAATTCAATTAACAGTAAGGATACTGCGATTGAGAGGACTTGAAAAAGAATGCAGTGGAAAGGGAAGTAATACTAATAATGCAGAGTGCTAAAGGTTAATTAGTGTAAAAATGTATGGGGAATGACTTTTAAAAAAAAAAAAATGACTACTGTTTATGTACACAAGGTCCTGAACTATGATGATTTCAATAAAACGCTTGACTAAATTGAATTGATAAACACATGTACATTGCTGATAAAGAATGAATTGAAAGAAAACCTTTGAATAACAACTAATCTATATAATAAATGCAAATGTCACTATGTCGCACTTTTTTCAATTAAAGGGGCACAACTCTCTAACTTTCAATAGCTTACAGAAATTTTGGATTCCCAAGTTTTCATTGTGATTTTTTTTTTCTTTAATTGCGAAAAATCACCCATGAAATAAAAATAATTGTTTGTACAGAGAATAAGGATCTATATGCATTAAATTGTCTTTAAATTATGTGGTGACAGAAGAATTATCATTGAACTTTTAAAATGCAGCGATCAATTTTGAGTTCTTCTGCAGTTTATTGTTGCCTATTGCATATAGCAGCAGTATGCCTCACAAAATGCAATCTCAGCCAACAGAGGACCAGATTGCAATCAAAAGAGCCAAGACTGCAGTGAGGAAAATGTCCCATGTAAATGAAAACCCAGATCAAATAGCAGCCAGGAGAGTTTCCAAGGCTGAGAATATCCAAAGACCTAGGAACTCTCAAAACTCAAAGGCACAATCAAGAGCCCTTCACAGGATCTAGCTTAAATAAGATAATCACTTTTATTGTGCTAAATCCACCGTCAATTATATTCAACCTAATTAATAAAGTAGTAACAATAGTTCAATAATAGTGATCAGAATGTTCAGTGAAGCCTAAGGTACACTTGTCAAAATATTATAGTCTCCCCCCCTTCTTCAAGTCATTTATCTGGACGAAGAGAACTTCAATAAAACAGTTGATTAAATGGAATCAATCACATCACAATATTTTGACAAGTAATCAGATCACCATAATTCTACCATTTATAGTAATCAATAAGCAATGATATTCAATGTGAAGGCAGGTCTAGAATAATAATAATAATAATAATAGGTGAGGTTATCTTATTTACATTGGGTTTCCTTTGATTTCATTCTTCACTATTTTACAGGTGTTTATCAATGTTGTCTTCTGCCAAAGTCTGTGGCCTAATATATTTTTAAGCTTTTTAATTTTTTTCTTAACTTAGTACATTTTTAAGATTTTTTTTTTTTTTAAAATGGAAATAATTTAAAAGAAATTATATTGCAAAAATTTAAAAAAAAAAATTTTTTTTCTATTTGGGCTACATTATTTATTGATGTTATTAAAGGTATTTTAAACAACTTTAAATTTGTCAATTTAAGAATAAAATAACTATACAACTAATAAATTTTCATTACATGTTGGAAAGAAACCTGCAAGGTGCTGTTTAGTCAAAAGTTTAGGGGAATTTGAATGGCAGACCTGAACCAGATGTAGCAAGTAATTGTGCTGGCTTTGAAAGAGACAGCAGACTAGATTTTAAGGAAAAAGAATTTTCAAGGTAAGCACCTTGTACAAACCTCTGTAAGTTTCTGACAGCAAAAAGGAATTGAGTGATTAAAAAAAACCCAAAAAACTTGATCATACAATTTCAACTCTATCATGCTGACTAACTGGTCACTTATCTGATAGTCCCTCTATGAAAACCCATGTTCTTGACCAATACTGCAATAATATTTATAATAATAAAAAAAATTAAATTTTACTCCAGTCAAAACCTGCAAAGTCTTTTTTCTTTTCTTTTTTTTAAACAGTTCACTTCAAGTGAGGCGATAAAACCACTGAAACAAGGGGTTACTGAATGTGAAAGAACATGAGACAAAGAAAAACATTAAAAGGCGAGCAAGAACAATAAGGGCTTACTGAGGATGAAAGACAATAGATTGGATAAAACATTACTGAGGATGATTGACATTACATTTTTGTTGATAGAGTAAGAAGCTGGAAGAGTTTCACAGGCAAGAAGTGTGAGGAAAAAAAAAAAACTTATTAGAATATAACTTATGGTTAGACTTGGCAATCTAATGTTAAAGTCTAATACTAAACTTAAATTCATGAAAGCATTTCAGAACAAATACTTAAAGTATAAGATAGATATATTGTATACCGTATTTTCTTTTGTATAATATAAGAAATTTTAATTAAAAAGTAAAGGCAAAGGGTGGGGGGGTTGGTTGTATTATAAACAAGTATGTTTTCAGAATTTTTTTTTTTTTTTTTTTTTACTTGGCTTAAAAAACCTTATTTAAAACAGCAAAATTGCAAATCCACTCAGCACAATAGATAATAAAACACAAAGTAGGCAGGTGTTGATAATGATTGCTGACATTTCAAATAAATTTTGTAAACAATGTTTGTTCTTTGGGAATTGGACGTCTTTTGACTGAAAATTCAGAAATTTATTAAAGGAAAATGCAATGGCTAAATATCCGGTTCATTTCTATTCTTTAATATCTTGAAAAATTAAATATTTTAGTGAAACGTACGGTATTGAGGTTTTCATGGATGATATGAGAACTTTTCTCCAATGAAAAAAAAAAAAAAAAAAAAGGGATGTAATTGATACTCAAGGCATATTATACACAAGAAAATACGGTATGCTGTGTATTTAGGCAGCAGTTCTTTAATATACGTCTTGTTAAACAAGGCTAACAAGGTACTTTTGCTTTTTTAATGTTTTTCTTTTATATTGAGTGTAGAAATTATCCAAATTCTTGTTAATCTCTAGTACTTTCAGCTAATCTAGTCATTTTCAAGGATTTTAGCTATAATCAGTCAGTTATGTACTATGATGATACACGCTTAGTTGATCATGTATCTTTCGATACATGACTGGCGAGGCAGATTTTTTTTTCCCGCAGTAGGTTGCCATTCCTTTCTGCGGTAGACCAGTTGCCATACAAGGCTATAGAATCCGGTCTATCCTGCTATTTAACCATAGCTGGGGAGAGAAGAGGAGGATTCATACCTTTCCTATTAGCATGTAATTAGAATGTAATAGATGTGACTGGAATTCAAACTCGGCTCTCCGATTTCTCAATCAGAGCCACTATCCATTACTCCATCGTGCCTCCCTCGGTGTATAAATACTATTGTAGACAATCTAAAATTTGCCGAAAATAGGCATATTCTTAATTCCAAATACTGCTCACCCTGAATAAGATCAATCATGAACATGGCCAAAATGTACAGGTTGTATTCAAAAAATGGCATTTTCTTTTGTGTGCAGACAATACACGGAAGGAATTACCATTTTCCTTTTTGCAAGACCACACTGCTTGAGGAGCACTCTCTTGCATAGAGAGGTTCATGTTATTTCTACCTTGTCAAAAAAAATGAATCAGGAGGACATCAGCAGGGGCAGTGAAAGCCTTATTTTCAACTTCTGAAACAAGGAGGAACTAGATACGAAAGGGGAAATCCAGTAAAGGACCTCCCACCAAAAAAAAGATAGTTTTGTCTTGAAGTATCTGGTAAAGAATCCAAAGACAAGAAAGGATCCACATCGGAAGCGTCTCCTTCTGTATTAAATTCCCCCACGTCCATAATTGCAGGTAAACAGGCAAGAGAATATGCCCATTTTGTAAAACCTGATGGGCAAATAGTCAACATCTGAAAACTGGACAATAGAATCATTTCACTTTGTGATAAAGAAGAAAAAAAAAAAAATCAAAACTTTCAAAGATTACGTCATCAAGGTGTGGACAAATATGGTAGTCGGTATAAAAGAGATCGTTTAAAAAAAGAAAAAAGACTTCCCCATGTGTGATGTACTGCTGCTGCCTACCCCGGACGACTGCGTAGCTCTGACAAGAAGAGGCCTTCAAAATAAAGAAAGGCGTCATAAGAGTCAAATACTTAGGTCAGCGAAGACTACTAGTATCTGTATTGTGCTCAGTTTCATTTCTGGGCAACAAGTGGGAACATTACTCATATAAATCCATATAGAAAGACAGGTATTGAACGCCTTGAGGACACATGGCACAGTGGATAAAGGCGTTGGTTAGATCCAGTGACAGGACCCAAAGAGAGTGAGTTCAATACCTGGTTAAGTCGGTGGAGAACTTTGAGAGGGGAATTTACAGGAGATAACTGACATCCATTAGACATGGCACGTGGAACTAGAACAGTCTACCCCAGCGAGCGGAATAAAGGGTTCAGTTCAACATTCCAATCACCTGAAGAAGGCCGGAGCGTACAACGGCCGAAACGTAATAAATATGGCGACAAAGATGAGTTCAATAGTCCGAATAATTTAAATAGTGGTTTCAGTTCTCCGTAAATTGTGTTAAGCGTTGCAGGGATCTCCAACGTTCTAGCTACTTATACGAATCTGCTTAACATTAGTTAATATGTTTCAGCCACTCGTCTTTCAAGACGAACAGATAATGTCCAAGTTTCTTATCTGTACAGTAGGCTTGGTTCAATCCGTTTTCAAAATGTTTGGACTTTTAAAGAGGATCGAAGGTTCGAGCTTCAAATCTTGTGAACGGATTCATTAACTCCTAACGAAACAGCTGAAAAGGCCAAAACTGAAGACCAAAAAAAAAAAAAAAAAAAATGTCGGCCGTGGCAGATGGGAAGAAAGTGGGGACTAAGAAGAAGACAGCCGTATCTCGATCACTAGTGAACTCTTGGTTCGAGAAGGAAGCAACAACAAAAAGCCTGAAAATATATATCTATCAGTCAACGGTCTTTACAAGTCCCAGGAAGGATAGCAGAGAAAGAGTTCTGTAACTGAAGAGATAGCAAGAAACGAAATTCGCCAAAGACATGCTAGTGGAGGTACCTCCTCAACAAATTGTCTTCCCCCAAAGTAAAATACACCGCCACCATCATCATTACTACCGCTATATATTCAAAACAGGTTCATGTTCAAGTGTGTCTCCAATCTCACCCACTTCCCTCACCTACAAGCAAAATTAATTCACCTACCCCGTCACTCATTCCACGACCAACTGTAGAAATTATCCGAATTCTTGTTGATTTCAAGTACTTACAGCTAATCTACTAGTTATTTTCAAGGATTTTAGTTATACTACTACTATAATAAATGGTGTGTAAATACTATTGTAAACAGTATAAAAGTTGACGAAAAGTGAGTCGTATTTGGGAATTCATAATTCCCAAATACGGTTCACCCTTAATAGTATCAATTATGAACAAGGTCAAAATATACTGGCTGTATTAACCCCCCTCCCTCACCAAAAAAACAAAAACAAAACAAAACAACAACAAAAAACAAAAAACCAACAACAAAAAAAAAACAACAGAAAAAACCAACAACAAATACAAAAACAACAACAACAACAACAAAAAACAACAAAACTTGGAATTCTGATTAGAATCAAACATTTTAACAATGAATACTTGTTTGAAAATAATAAAAAAAAGCCCCTAAGATACTTACAAAGAGGAACTATTATGCCCCCAAATCTGCCGAACTTAAAAGAAAATTTAATACAAGGAAAGACGTTGTCATGTGGACCCGGACAGCCCAGAGAAAAGGAGACTACAACCACAACATCTGAAAGACTTAAAAGGTCCCCCAAAACTTTAAAAGTCTTGTAATGTTTTTGTTCAAAATAGCCTAGAATTAGGAAGGCCGTAGTTACAGAGAGTATCGAAGGAACAGAAGACTAGGTAGGGGAAACAAAAAAATAAGAGGTTTACTAAATATACATAAAACGGAATAATTTGAGTAAATCAAATACTACTCAAATCCTATTCTAATGTGGCTACTTGCTATATTTATAAGTAGGAGCAGTCCATTGTCACAGTAGTAGAGAAGAGCAGATAGTCCACAGTATCCTACCCCCCCCCCCAAAAAAAAGGGTAGAAGAAAAAAAAAAGCGTGAAAAACCCTAGGAATTTCCCCTCAAGCAAAAAAGGTTTTGACAGTTATTCGTGTTTGTCCGGGCACACGGTAAATAATTCCATCAAAATGTTTTCACAGATTTGCGGCTGCTCCATAGTACTGCAAGAAAGACAAGATCATATGCCTTGTCATCTCATCATCTGTTGTGACGATGTAAATGGTTAAGTAATAACAAAAACCAGGTTTGCAGATATATCGTATATTAAACAGTAAGTACACCAGAAGAGTATTACACGACTAGTAAGAGTGTATCGTATGAACTATCGCTCAATCTATTCACTGTTCCTTCTCTCCTACTAAACTTATAGTAGGCGGAAGAGTCTAATATAGACTCTTAGAGGGAGGACACCACATCTTCCGAAAGCCAATTATATCATTGACAATAAACATATGAGCAGTTTAATTTAATTTCATATGTTCTCCATGTGATTTTTAGTTCTAATTATGCTAACGTAGGTCATAGAAATGTGTTGTTATATCTTAAATTATTACTTTACTGTTGCGTTAGCATAGGTGAGTGACGCAAGTGCTTATTCACGAAAAATTCGCGGATGTGATCTGACGTTATGACTTTCACGGAAAATTGCGTTATGATGTGTCGTAGGAACGGAACTCTGTCGTAAGTCGATGACCCCTTATAAAAATAATACGTATAATAATAATAAAAATACTTTGAACTAGAAGACAAAGGAATTATTGTCAATTTCCAAGCGTAGCTTAGATGTGGCACAAGGCCGAAAGTATGGAGCACCCAGTGAGGATCGAACTCACTACTCCGTCGTAATTGTTCTAGCGAGACAAGCTTGCTAACAATTACACCGCCTCGAGGTGTCCAAAACAAAGGAATTATATAGTCTTCAAGAGAATTTGCTATATATATATATATATATAAAATTATTTATTTAAAAATATGATTCCAAAACGCGACATAAGAAGTCATGTTTTGTATCGAGCACTATTTTTTAAAAATAATAACTAAAATACTAAGGGACTTTGGATTATTTACCTAACCAGTTCCTTCCTATTTTTATATTATATATATATATATATATATATATATATATATATATATATATATATATATATATAAAATCAGCGGAGGAGGTCAAAGATTAGTAGAGGAAATTTAGCATCTTTTTCAAAATCAAACAATTGTTGGATTTTAATGAAACTCAGAACTTATTTACAAACGATTGAAATTATTTTAGATTTTTTTTTACATTTGTTACCCACCACTTATTTAATTTTATGAAATTTTGATAAATTAAAATTTCGTAGAGCTTAATGCTTACATTAGTTAAAAGAACTTCTTTGAGAATTTAAATCGTCAATTTCTTATTCATACAAGATTATTGTCTTAAGAAGACAAAAATTTACGATGATTATTGAAGTTTTACAAGAATCGTTTTCATTTTTTTAAAAAATGTAATTATAATAATTTATAAAGTTTTAAATCTTTTAAAATTCAGTCATACTTTGCAAATGCTTTGTGATATTGTTAAGTAAAAATTTACTAATAAATTGAAAAGTTTTGTACAATTCATCGACCCCCAATATTTTAAAAAGAACTTTGATTTTTTTTCTTGTGTATAAATGTGCCAATTTTTGTAATACATGAAATTATCATATGTGCTAATTAATGTAATACATGAAATTATCAGAAAATAAGAACGATAACTCTAGTAAATTTAAAACCAAAGTACCTAAAAATTCAGTAAAACATTACATTACAGAGAATATTTTCCTAAATTTTTAAGATTAATGGGTAGTTACAAATTATATAAAAAAAGGCGCTCACGTTATATTCAAGTTAATTTTACAGATATGTCCATTGTAGAAAAATTTTTTTTAACTTGTCAACACCTTAAATAAACAGCTACCGCCGTGTTAAAAATGCAATTCTGCGATATTTTAAACTTAAAGTAATATTTGTTTCAAATCAGATTAATTAAACTTCAAATCAGCTAATATTCCTCAAATGAAACTTTAGAAAAGTATTTTATTTTTTGAAAGATTTTTAATGAAGAGAATTACTTTGAAATGAAAGATGGCTAAAAATGGCGCTAAAATGAGCAATTTTAGAAATTTCAAAACGAAAACTCCGTCCACTCAATTTAAATTAATTTTGACATACAGTAAAGTATTTTGCTTATTGGAAATATTAAATTTAATCTATCAGCTTGAAATTAAAACTAAAATAAAAGCTTCAAGAAAGATTTAAAAAAAATAATTTTAAACATTAGGTATCGCGAATCTATGGAGGTACTTAATTCAATGCATTATTTTCATTTTATTATACGTCCTCCGTGTGTATTTTTTTTAGCCCCAATTATGTCAGAAATGTGCTATGTCCTAGATTATTACTTTACTATTGCGTTGAGTAACGTAAGTGCTTATTCACGGAAAATCCTGTGTACGTTCTAAATGACATGGAAAATCGCGTTATGACGCATTTTGGGAACGGAACTCTGTTGTAAGTCAAGGACCCCCTGTAGTACAAAAATAATAATACGTATAATAATAAAAATAATATATATAGTAAACTAGAAAACAGAAAGGAATTATATGGTCTTCAAGAGAATTTATTGCTAATTATTACCCAGTCTGTAGAGTTTTTTTTTTTTTTACTTGTCTTTGAGTTGAGTTAAAAAAAAAGTTCTGACACAAAGCCACAATGAGGATCAAACGCAACTTATTCCTTAACAATGGTGCATAGAGAAATAAGTAAAACTAATGATGTTTTTTTATTTCCCCCCCCCACACACACAAAAAAAAAAAAAAATAAAATAAAATAAATAGTTTCTCCATAGTGTTCTATCTTGAATGTTTCTAAATTAAACTTTTTGAATCAGTCGGAATTAGCGACTGATTTTCTTTTTGTCTTATTTTTGTTACTTTTTATCAAAACACTCAAATCGTTTTTTCGCATTTAACATGGACTAAAATTATCTACAATCAACCATGTTGCTAATTTAATAGTTGTAGAGTTTAAATTCGACCTGAACGTTGCGATAAGGAGTCTGGTAACAAGAAAGGTATATGTGTTTGTGTGTGTGTGTAATCCTCTTGCTCCGATAAGAGCAATACCCCCATGTCTACGTGTATCGATATACTGATTTACTAAGTCAAACTGAGATGTGGCACAAGGCCGAAAGTATGACTCACTCGGTGAGGATTGAACTCGTTATTCAGTCGTAACTGAGTGAGACAAGCTTGCTAGTCATTCGTTACGCAACGTCGAAGTGCCCCGTGTATCGATATATTCGTATTTTATCGATATCCATTTTTTTTTAAATTTATTCAAATTCTAAACAAAGTTAACCAAATGTTTTCGGGGAATCTGAATAGATTGCTTCAGATGCCAACGTTTCCCCATGTCTCGCCGGTCATTTCATGCATCTTTCGAAATGACTGTCCCAATAAATTTAATAAAGTGTTGAAACCCCATTTTGTCTTTTTTTTTTTTTTTTACACTGAAGAAAATATTTCCCGCCTTAAATTATTTTTGTGTAGTACTTCGTATAAATATTTCATTTGTAGGTACACAAACACTCGTGTGTGTGTGTGTGTGTGTGTGTAATTAAAAAGAGATGGATAGAGATACATTGACGTACTTCCGCCACAACTATTAGCACCATTCTCCTAACCATGTCTTAAGACTCCGACCCCACCGTCAGTGCTTCACTCCCCCACTCTTTCATTCCATTCCTTTGGGGTCTGTTCTTTGACATCTAGATTGTTTTGGGACCTTTGATCTGGGATAGAAAACGGGGAGGTGGAGGGCGGACATTGCGGGCGATGTTCGTTTGCCGGTACTTAGAGACTAAGACTGGCGGCCCGTCCCCCACCCTTTTTTTCTCTAACCTCTCCCCCCCACTCCTGGACTTTTTTTTTTTTTTTTCATTCTCTTTATTTCCCTAGAGGAGTTCCAAGTCTGTTTCACCTCTTTTCATTTTTTTTTCTACAGACCACCCACAAGGTTCCTTTGGCGAGAAAATTGGTTCCTTTCCGAGTGTTTATGAGTTGTTTGTTTGAGAAGTCGATTCACG